>BGNK01002192.1:81884-113468 GCA_003297005.1 Symbiodinium sp. clade A Y106
ATGCGGGCTCGTGTTAAAGATATCTGGCGAAGCGGAATCGCCGAATGAGGGGGCTTGTTTAAGATATATGATGAGCCGTTATCACCAAAAGAGGGGGGGTGTTTAAGATATATGGCGAAAGGTTATCGCCGACTGCGGGCGCGTGTTTAAGATATATGAAGACATATGGCCCATCCTTGCGATGCGTACAGGTGCCGTACATCGAGGCCCAGAAAACCATAATAAAAAAACAAACCCTAAGTTAGGCCTATCCTTGTGATTCTTACATGTTCTTTTCAATCGAAGGCCAGAAAACCATAAAAAAATACAAAAAAACCATAAAAAATACCCAAAAAAACCTGGACCCCGTTTGAAATAACACTACGGCTTTGGGGTATATATTGTACTATGATTAAATGGAGGAAGTGGCTTATATACTACTTCTTCTTCTTCTGCAGACTTCAGAGCCGTCAAGCGGCGCGTCCCTTTTTATACTACTATTGTTTTTTCAGGCCCGTGTCTGAGCCCATTCAGGCTCATTCCTGAACCCCTACGACCTGAAGCCCAAAACCCGAAACCAAAAAAACACACAAAACCCTGAACCCTACCCCGCAAATGCTAAAACCCTAAACCCTCAACCCTAAAGCCTAAACCCCAAACCTTCAAACCTTGAACAAACATCCGAAAGACCTAAACCCTAAACCCAATCCCTAAACTGTAAACCCTAGAACCCTTCAGCCATAAACCCCCAAAGCTACAAACCCTTGTAGATCCCGGCACGGATACCCAAAAGAAACCCGTAAAGGAACCCCAAACCCAAACCCTAAACTCAAGGAACCTAAAGAAAACTTCAAACCACCCCAAAAAAGCCCTAATCCTCTCTAAAGGAACCCTTAAACGAAAAGCCCTACACCCTAGACCCTAAACCCCCCTGAAGGAACCCTAAACTTGTTCAGCACCTGAAAAAGGCCTTACTTCGGCTTTGATCAAATTACGCCTCTGCTGGTTCTCCGCAACCCGGCCGGGTTTGGGGTCGGGCTGATCAGGCTCCGTAAGTGTCCGTTTTTTTGGAGGCCTGAATAGTTTTTAGTACGGTTTTGGGGGCCATTATATTAAAACCATTACAAGGAACCACCAAAATAGTATAGGTAACTGCTAAGGCCCCCTATGTTACATCCAGGGGTTGAGGGATTTAGGGTTCTGAAGGCGAGGGCTTCGGGGCTAGGGCTTAGCTTAAGGGTTGAGGTCGTCGGCTCAGGGTGGAGGAGTTTCGGGTTCAGGTCGGGTGTTTGGTGTTGAACCAGGTTCCTGGGTAGTACCCGTTTGCCCTTTTTATTTTCGGGTCCCCTTATTCAAACTGAATATTAGGAAAAAGGGTACCCTTGTTATATAGGGGCTACTCAGGAACCTAGAGAAGGTTTTGGGGTTTTTCAAGATTTCAAATTGCGCTTCGTTTGTTGTTGCGGCTTTGGGGGGCTCTTGTAAGTTCTGGCAGGCTATCTTCGCGGGGCTGTGTATGCTGCTTATGTGGGGCTATTGTGACACACGCATCCAACATATGAGCATGAATAATTCGTGCTATCGGCTATCGTTCCTTAGCTCTGCCGAATATAAGTATATCCTAACATGCCAGAGAATGAGAACGGTATTCTAATTCTCATGGCCTCTCGAGCATCAGGCACTTTCCACAAACCCAGGAACCCCTCAGCTTTTTTCTTAGGGATTTGCACCCGGCCCGAAGCCTTTAAAACCCTTATGCCTTATGGTTTAGGGTTTAGGGTTTAGGGTTTTATGGCCTACGATTAGTTCATCATCAACCGTGCGTGACACCAGGGGACGATTGCTGGATCAGCAAACGTGCATGGAACCAGGGGCGTAAAGCCATAAAGCCCTGTGGGGCGTTAATATAGGGGCCTGAATAATTACCAACACCATTTTGGGGGTTCCCGATTATAATTCTACGATAATGGCCCCCAAAACCCCATTCTAACTCTCAAAGCCCCTACAATAGAGACTTAGCTATCCTACAATGGGCCCAAACACTCCATTCTAACTCTCAAAGCCCCTACATTAGAGACTTAAGAGGCGCAAGCCTAAAAGACCCTTGAACTCCGCAGAAGCCCACAGAGGCTCTTTGAGCTACAGAAACTCCGAACCGAGAACCCTGAGCCACAAACCCTACTATAGGGGCCTTCATACTTAGAAGAGGGTTTTGGGGCCGATTATAGTATAATTATGATATGGAACCTCCAGAATAGTATAGGTAATTCGGTAAGTATTCAGGCACCTAATTATATTAGATCCTAAGAGGTGCAAGGGGGGGGTGCAGGGTTTAGTGTTGTACCCCGCCCTCAGTCTAGGTTGGAATTTATGGTTTGAGTTGGGTTTAGGGTCCCAGGGTTAGGGCTTAGGGTTTAGGGACGTTTGGGAAAGGCAACCAAAGTCCCCTGTACAATTGCAGCTGATGCGTCAAACCTAAATACCAAACCCTAAGAGTCCAACAACATGATTGAATCGTGCCTTCCCGATGGTAGCATCGCTGCCAGAACCATGTGGATCGCACCCAACATCGCATTTTGCTCAATAAGATCTTACATCATACCTTCGGATGGAAGCAGTGCTCGATCGAATCCGAGATGCTATTCCGAGATCCCAGCTGCAAGTCGAGATTGTAATCACCTGTGGGGTCACAACTGCATGACACTTAAAACTACTTCTCTGAAGCATCAGTCTGCCCCATCACCGATCATCTCGAACTCAGATTCTACTTAAAGGTTGGCTGCAAGTAGGTAAGATTATAGGTATCTCGCGTAAAGCCCTACTTACTAAGTTTTTTAATCCCTGGTCCTTTAAGTAAGTCCTCACATCCCAGCTCTTGGGCGCTGAGCCCTTACTAACCTTACCAATCCGCCCGCAGCCAAAGGTACATTCCGCCTTCTGCGGTTGGCCGGGGACCCTGCCTGGGGTTAAGGGTTCAGGAGTTAGGATTTCGGGCCTAGCGTCTCGTAGAGTCATTTTCGGGTTTCGCGCTCAAGGTCTGGGGCTTCACAGTTTGCTGTTTCGGGTTTTGGGGTAAGTTTAGCGTTTAGGGAATTAGAGCAGCATGCTCGTTATAAGGTGATAAGGGGGCTAGATACTTACAGCCTGCAGCGCTTTCGGATCGGTGCGTACTTGAAGGTTTCGGGGGTGAGGCTTGACGTGTAGTGTCTGGAGTTTGTCATTTTTTCCTTCGAGATTCAACGTGGTTTGGGTTTCATCTCTGAAAGACTGCAAGGACCAGGGGACTTTCTAGGCAGGTTATATAAGTACGTATTAAGCTTGCACGCCCAATTAAGATACAGAGAACCACTGTTTTGGATTTAGGGCTGATGTTCTTGAGCTTAAGATTAGGGTCCTGTGCAGGTTTTTTGACCGTTATGCTTCTGGAGGGGCTGGGGCGATTCTCACTAGCTTACTTGCCAATGCAATAGCAAACAGCATGTAATGCCCCGGGCGAAGGCTTCTTGTCCATATCTCTCGCTGCACGCATGCACATGCATACATATATATATATATATATATATATATACTCTCGGGTCCCGGGCACCCCCCCCNCGCCCGACCCCGGGCCGCCCCTGCTCCCAGCGGTCCGACACAACCGGAACGAGCCCACGCAAACCAGAGGGAGGTTTCTTCACAGCAGGAGCGGAGAACCGCATCAGAGCAGGGACAGCACCGTTTGCAAGGAGAAAGAGCAACATCATATTTTGTATGGTAGCGAGCACGTAACGATGACATTGCTGCTAACAAGCGGCAGCAACCATACTATATCTCTGTAGAACACACTGCCCCACACAGGCGGGGCGGGGCCAACCAAAACTACCACAGGCCCCAATCCACAGCGGGGGGAGGGGACAAGGCACGTAACGATGACATTACTACCAACAAGTGGCAGCAACCATACCATACCCCTGTAGAACACACTGCCCCCAACAGGCGGGGCGGGGCCCACCAAAAAGAGAACAGGCGCCACTCCACAGGGGCGGGAGGGGACGAGGCCAAACAAGACCAGACGGGGAAAGCAACAAGGCCAAACAAGACAATTACCCACTTGACAGGCAACACGGGGATACCATGGGGTGGGGGGGGGAGGGGGGGTGTGGCAGCCCTGCATCCTATATATATATATGTATACACTTGGTTTTTGTAATTAAAAAGAGAGGGAATACAAGTTCAGATAAAAGGCTTGTAATCGAAAATATAGACAAGTTAACAATGACATAGGTAAATGCATACACGAATATGTAAGCACTCTAAAAACGTCACTTCGAGATTGCAATAAGCGCAGTGCGAATTTGGGAGCTCATGGGTTATGGGAGGGGGGGTGTCCAGGTTCAGAACGGGGTTTAGGCTTTTGGGGTTTATTAAGGGTTTAGGGTTTAGGGTTTCAGGGTTGAGGGGTTCAGAACGGGGTTGAGGGTTTAGAGCCCGGAAGACCACAACCCTCCAACCGTCAACGCTAACAGCGTCCTCACTGCGAAAGCAAAGTCTCAACTCCGCAAAAAGCCATCAACCTTAAACCCAATCTGTTTGATGTAGAGTTCCGAACAATTGGTAATGGCATCCCCTTATTGTCCCGATATCAAGCAAAGTATAATAGGCAGCAGCGAACCCTATTCTGGTGAATAAGGCTTCTGTATCATGCCGTGCAAAGCCCTCTAAAGCCCCGACACAGCCCTCAACCCTAGATTCTATAACTCTAAACCTCAAAACCCCCAGACCCTGAACCCCTAAACCCTAAACTCTAAACCCCAAACCCCAAACCCCTAAACTCCTAAACCCTAAAACCCAAAGCCCCTAAACTCAATCCTTTCTAGAAGTCGCAGACTGCATCTTCTGGCAAAAAGGAGCTCAAAAAAGGGCCCCTGTTTCAGGACCCTTGGGTTTCCACCGTAAAAGCTCCCAGGCGCGGACCGTCAAGCTGTTGATGAAGTGCCGGAACCTGCCTCTCAGCTGCAGCCGCCCCTAAACCCTAAACCCAGAAATCACTCATAGAACCCTACGAAACCACTTAGTTCATAAACGAAGCCCATAAAACCCCCTACGAAACCGTTTTTTCCGAACGCAGGGAATTCCCAAATCCGAAAGAAGTTTAGGGCTTTAGGGTTTAGGGTTTAGGGGTTTACGAGGTTTAGGGCTTTAGGGTTTAGAGTTTAGGGTTTAGGGGTTTAGGGTTCCCTGAAGGACTGTTATGCTTGCGCGGTGTGGCAATTTAGAGCACTGCTGATCTCGGGGCAATTCGTCAAGCCGACATCCCAGACTCCAACATCTTCAGAGTTTAGGGTTTAGGGCTTATGGATTACGGCTTAGGGTTTAGGGTTTAGGGTGTAGGGTTTGTTCGCTTTATCATGCTTCCTATGCCCGATGGTGATGACGATAACGATAACGATGATGAGGATGGTGAGGATGATGGAGATGACAGGGACGATGATGAATGTGTGGCGATACTGACGATGTGACGCTTGTGATGACGATTCCCAGGATCAGAGTCTGCCTTAGGGTCTTTGGTTCTACTAGACTTAGAGTAGAGGCCAGAAAGTTGGAACATCGTTATCCTCATGGCCTTAAGGCAAAGTATAGGGGATCCTAGCACCAATCCTCCTAAAGCCATGTTCCAACTTTCTGGCTTCTACTGTAGACTTAGACCCTGAACACAGCCGGCACTTTACCACCAGCCACCTGCACGAGGGTCCAGGGATCCCTACACCCCATCATTGCCGCATTCGCGGTTTCGGGGTTTAGGAGCAACCTAGGGTTTAGGGTTTTTGGCTTTAGGGTTTTTGGCTTTAGGGTTTAGGGGCTAGGGAACCTTGCATTCGAAGAAGGTTTTTGAGGCAGCTGCTTATAGGATTCATAATAGTTCAGATCACCGGACACACCAAGTTGCGGGAGGGGTCAAGCTTGCTTCGCAAGCACAGAGAAGGCCTGACACCCCTGAACCAATGCCCCGACCCCCTGTGACCCGCTTTAGCTTAGTGAACGGGGGAACTTTAAACTTTTTGGCCATATATATATATATATATATATATATTAGCTCTATGATAGAAAGTTTGGTTTTTTGGGGCCCGGTTGTTGAAGAAGAGAGTTAGCTTTGGGCCTCCATGGTCTTGCTTTTCGGGTCTGCTGTTTACGGCCTCGAAACTCCGAAATTCCCCTCATTTCAGAAATACTGATTAAAGTAGGGCTTACTGGAGCGTCTTTCCTTGGCAACCATGGCAGCAGTTTCAGTAAACAGCTTTATTTTCCATCAATGGCATAGCCTTCCTTCTCATTCAGTCGGCGTAAGTTTGCAGCTTTCCTCCTGGCCGCTCACCACTGCAGGTTGCTCAGAGAGAAGTGGGGCCACACGTCGCGATGCCAAGATCTGGTTCCATTAGCCAAAAAGCTGCGTACATTTCTTTTGCAGGACCTGAAAAAGCTCGCGCTTGAACACCTCAACGGTGCCTCAACGACACGTCAGGGGAGCGCTGGCTTCAGATCGCGAGCTGTTTGGACCCTCGCTTCAAGAAAGTGGAGTACTCGGATGCCCAGGCCAAGCAGAAGACCCGCGATGCCATTCTGAGCCTGACGCTCTTCTGCAGCGATGAGCACCCGCGGCTTCCGGATCTTAAACGTCGCATGGAGTCCAACCGCGCAACTGTTGCAGGAGCCGGAGCTGCAGCTGCAGCAAGCAGCGCCGAAAAGCAGTCGAAGAAGCGCCGTCGTCGGATTGTTAAGCCCAAAACGAACACAAGTGACCCGGCTGTTATGTTGCCCGGAGTTGGTTTGGGGTACGGACTTTGAGGGACAAACTTTGCACCACCTGAACTAGCCTAAACTGGGGGAATTCTGTTGTAGTATTCCTCGTTAAGGGCCCTCCATCAGCCACATGTATGCGGTCAGTTCTGAAACCTGCAAGCCGCCGTCAACAAACCCAGAAGACTTTTCAACAAACCCAACAACCCTGATGAAACCTATCAGCTCTGAAGAACATCAGAGCCCAACATCAGAGCCCCTCCAACTCTAAGCCCTAAACCTAGACCAAAAACTATTCTTCTAATTGTTGTTCACATCTTTGTTATCGTTACTATTCTGACTATTGTTCAGCTTCTAGTTCGGTTCTTACTACTATGTCAACATTATCCTCAACGGTCTCTTTTGCAAAAAGCGACGTCCGCGCTTGTGAGGTGGATGCTGGCAGCAGCCTTGGCGAGGGGTGTCCGGGGATGTGTGGTTTGGGGTTGTAGGGTATGCCTCGGCCCCAAAATTACCTACATTGTTAAGGGTTCCTTATTATGATTTCTGTATCTAAGTCCCTCAATTTGGGGTTCCCTAAACCCTAAACCCTGAAAAGGTAGGTCATTTAGGGTCTAGTTGGGGTGTAGGGTTTAGAAGATTAGACGTTCAGGGTTTAGGGTTCAGGGGACTGGAGCTTTTTAGGGTTTAGGGTTGAGGGGTTTAGGGGTTTAGGGGTTTAGGGTTTAGGGGTTGTTGTTCCTGTTGAAGGTTCAAGTTCCTGCAGGATCAGGATTTGGGGTGTAAGGGTTTTAACACCCTAGTAGAGAATCGTGAACATGACATCTGGTTTCCTGAAGTTTCCTGGTTATACCTTCATTCTAACATACCCCAAAACCGCATGTGAATTGCCGAGGCCCCTATAGTGGGCATTAGGATTCGGGTGAAAGGTTTGGAGACCTCTCATCTCGGCTTACGATTGGTGTGCGGTGGTTTGACTTCAGCCCACACCCTCAACCCTAAACCATGCGGTTGAAGGTTGGAGTTTCTTGCAGGCTAGTCTTTGGAGGTCACGAGGGCAAAACACGTTGCCCCTATTTCCGTCCACAAATGGCGGGGGTGGATCACGCAGGACCAGCATGCAGTCCTCAAAGTGGCCTTTTGGCCCTACGGGACCAGGGCATCTCCTGGAGCGGTTGCTGGAGCTTCCCCATCCCAATCAAGCGGGGTCCACTCAATGGGTCGATCAATGAGGAGATCGAGTCGGCGAGGGGGGCCCCGAAACGGAGTCTGAGGCTGAGTCCTGCCACTTCTCGGGTTCGAGGAAACCTCGTGCGCAGGACACACCTCGCCTTCGTGCTGTTCCCAGTGTTCCCATCCACCCTAAACCCTAAACCCTAAACCAGTGTGGGCACAGGCCCGGAGTGCATGCGGAGTGTCTCCAAGTGCTGCGAACCAGCCTCGAAGCCGAGCATCGGCTGTTGAGAATGTGTGATTTGCCTTAGCATTTATACGGGATTTATACAGTTTTGGGTTTAGGGCTTAGGGTTCAGGGTACCGTTTTAGGGTTTAGGGTTTAGGGTACCGTTTGATACATCTATCTCTGACTTATGCTTCTGGTTGAAAGTAATAGCCCTACATGGTACTCACTGACACTTTTGATTGATTCAAGAACTCATGTGCCCGTACTTTTTTGAGCATCATGCTTCGGGCAATGAAAGACGTTCTCCATGGCATCGTCACAAGTGCCTTAGTAGTCCGAATAGGGTTTTTGGGGAATTTTTTCTATAACTTTAATGAGGAACCCCCACAAACTCTGTTCTAATTATTAAGGCCCCTACATTATCGCAAGAAAACGAAGAGGGAGAGCGAGCGGTGAACTTAGACCGACTGCAGGTTTCAGGACGGACCTTGGCGAATTTCAGTTGGAGATTGTTGGTTTTGGGGTTTGGGCTTCAGGTTTACAGGGTCTGGTCTGGGGCTAAGGATTCAGGGTTTGGGTGTGTGTGAATCACAAATTTTGAGCTCCTTGCAGTCAGGAGCTCCCTTTATGGATAGCTGGTTTAGAGATTTGGGGGTTTCCGAAAGTATGAGACCCTAATATAGTACCCTAAATAGCAGGATTCTTATTCTAAGGACCCCAAAATAAGGTACCCCTAATTTTCGGAAACTCCCATTTCTTCCATCTCCTAATCAGTACCTCCCGCAGAATCTCCACGAACAGCGAGGAGAGCAGTAGCTGGAAGCCTTACAGGACTTCAGCCGCACCTGCACCGACTCAACCCTCAGCCCGCAACTCTCAAGAATTCAACCCGGGACCTTGAAACCGACCCTAAACCCTAAACCCGAAACCCCAAACCCTGAACCTTGAACCCTAAAACTTAAACCCTAAACCCTAAACCCGAAGCCCTGAACATGTAGTTCATAAACCCGGAGCCGGAGGCTCCAAAACAGCTGAAGTAAGGAATACATCTTAGAAGTCCCATTATAACTGAAAGACTTAGTAAGGTGCATAGCTGAAGTAAGGAATATATATATATATACATATATATATATATAATATGTATAAGTTATAAATCCCGTTATAACTTGTCTTGTGTATCGCTCATGAACCGGGCTTTAGGGCCCGATTTTCTTTTGCCACTCCAGGTCCGCGGACTCATGTCTTCTGTTGGAACTATGGCGGGGGTCCCGAAGACAAGAGGGTTGAGACAGGTCCAAAGTCAGTTTTATAGCGGCTTGCAGGTTGGTGGGTTTCGGGTTTCGGGTCCCAGGAGTATCTTATTATGATAGGGTCATACGGTTGATGGACAAAATCCTGCATGACCCTAAGGACCCTAAACTATGGGAATTACGGTATATTCCTTATTATGGGTCATGCAGGATTTTGTCCATCAACCGTAAGGATCCTCGTCTTTGCGGTTCTATTTCGGGAGCTGAATCTCCCAGAAGCGACCCGAGTTGTGCTTCAGGAGGGGTTTCCCCGCGTGTTTGAAGGTCCAATGCTTGGGTTTAGGGGTTTTGTCACGGTTTTGTCAATATGGGGGCTTCAATTACCCAAATACTTCTAGCCGGAACCCTCACTTCTCTCAGTACATCTTTGTTCCCCTGTATGCCAGCCCCTAACCTTAATGCAGATCCTCATCAACGACCCTCTTGCTTCAAGGGCCTCCAAATGACGATTTCTAATCCTGGGTTTATCAATCAGGGGCCTACATCTACTTGAAAGTCTTTTAAACCCCAGTGAAACCGGACATAGCTGCAGGAAGCCTGACAAAAGGACCCTTTAGAGCAGTATACAACCGCACGAAGAAGTATAGGACCCTGTAGATTCCTTCTGAAACCCTCAACCCTAAACAACCCTACTCCTAAACGCTAAGCCATACTTGTAGGAGAATTGTTTCTCTGTGACTTTTCGGGATCTGATCACGTTAGAGGGTTAGGGTTCGTGGGTTTAAGGTTTGAAGGTTTAAGGGTCTGTGGGTGTAATATAGAGGCCTAAATACTTACCAATACTATTTTGGTGTTCCTAATTATAAGTACAGTACAATGGGCACCAAAACCCGATTCTTATTGTTGTGGCCCCTATACTACCCCTCAACCCACAGCCAGACCCTTAATCGCAACCTTAAGGGATACTTGGCAGTAGAAGGTTCGGGCTTCTCTAAGCCTTAAACACCTGCAGGAACTGTAAGCCCTTAGACCTAACCCCTAAACTAAACCTGTATCCCTAATCCTTAAGCCCTAAACCCTAAACCCTAAATCCCTAAATCCCTAATCCTTAAACTCTAAACCCTCAATCATCGACCGAATCCGAAATCCGGAGCCTTGGACCCTGTGAACTCAACACCTGGAAGTCTGAGCCCGAACGCCCAACTGCACCCGAGATGCCCATCTTGCTTCTGCTTGTGATCATCCTCTATGTCTTCAGCGCCCTTGGTTGGATGCCCAACATGCCAGGGTTCCGGGTTTAGGGTTCATATCAGGGTTCCTAGACAGGTTCCTGCGATCGTTTCTAGTGGTTCCGCGTCAAGGGTTCCTTCAAAGGTTCCTCTCAAAGCCTTAAACCCCTAAAACCCCTAAGCCCCAAACCCGACCCTAAGCCCCTATACCATACTCCCTAAACCCCTACACCCAATTCTTAAACCTCCAGGGGTGCCGAAAGAACGTGCAGGTCAACCCACAGGCTTCCCCCCAAGGTCCCTTGGTCGAGGAAGGGAGTCCGGAAGCCCTCCAAAACTAGGTTCCTGAGTGGTACCCTTTTGCCCTGTTTTTTTAAGGGTCCCCTTTTTTTAACCTAATAGTAAGAGCTACTCAGGAACCTAGGAAGGAAGCTCGGAATCCTATTTGGATTTAGGGTTTAGGTGTTTCAGGGTTTGGGGTTTAGAGTTTAGGGTTTAGGGGTTAAGGGTTTAGGGTTCAGGGGTTAGGGTTTGGGGCTCATGGACTCATACTTCAAGCCCTAGTAGCAAGCTTCCAAAAGCCCTCTAAAGCTTGTATATTAGGCCTACCTGGACCCCAAATAACCTACCTTTTTAGGGCTCCTTATTTTGAGTTGTTTTCTTTGTATATGTCCTCAAAACGGTGGGTTATTTCGGGTCTAGGTATGCTGTATACAAAACCCCCTAGAGGATCCGTTGAAATCCCCTCAGGGGCTTCTCAGTCAGGCTTTGAAATGCTCGGGGACTTCGAAAGCAGGGTTATAGGGTTTATGGTTTAGCGTTTAGGGTTAGGGTTAGGGTTAGGGTTCACAGTAGGGTTTAGGGTTTAGGGTTAGGGTTAGGGTGCACAGTAGGGTTTAGGGTTTAGGGTTAGGGTTAGGATTTAGGGTTTAGGGTTTAGGGTTAGGGTTTGGGTTGGGGATTAGGGTTTAGGGTTAGGGTTAGGATTTAGGGTTTAGGGTTTAGGGTTATAAGTAGGGTAGCTGTTGTTGCATCTGCTTTTAAACCCGCCGAGCCCTAAGCCCCTAACAGGCGGCACCTTACACCCCAAACACCTAAACCCTAAGCCCTAAATCCTAAGCCTGAAACCCCAAACCCTAAACACATAAACCCTAAATCCTAAGCCTGAAACCCCAAAGGCCTAAACCCTAAGCAAGTCAGCCAGGTTTTGAAATGCTGAAATATCACGAGCTCCAGACTCAGAGCAGAGAGTCGTCGTGCTTCTTCGAAGGGCGCTAGGGTTTAGGGTTTAGGGTTTAGGGTCTATGGTTCGGGTGGTGTAGGGTAGCTGTTTTAGGTTTTTCGGGTTCAGGGTTTAGCGGTTTAGGGTTTAGGTTCTAGGGTTTCGGTTTAGGGTTTAGGTTCTAGACTAGACAGGTTGCAGAAGGGATGCCTTAATGGGTTTCAGAAGGGTTTTAGGGGGGGGTGCTTTAAGGGTTCTATGCAGCTTTGTGATTGGTCTTAGACGGGTTCTAGAAGGGTCTAGATGGGTGCAATAGGGGTTCTAGATGGTTCCTCCAAGGGTTGAAGGTTTTAGACTCGTTCAAAAGTTCTTGCATGTGTTAGAAGGGCTCAGGTTTACGGATTCGGCTTGTTGAGATTATGAAAACACTCCACCTCGAATGAGTTTAGGCCTACTAGGAGTAGGTTGGGGTGGCTCAGCCGCCAAAGGCGGCATGGGGTGGGATGAGGAGAAGCCAACAAGCCTGCCAAAATGAGGTTTTATGAGCTGGTCACGGTATACGATATTCGACACCACACTGTCGCAAGATACTTCAGTCCGAAAACCCCACTCCCTGAACCCTCAACCCGATCGCTCTAAATTCTCAAGGAGGCCCCTTCAACCCTATCGAAACGCAACCCTAAATCCTAAACCCTAAATCCCAAACCCTAAAACCCTAAGTCAGGTATGCCAACGGCGAGAATGCGGACGAGGAGTCTCCAAAGCCGGGGGTTTCGAACTGTTTAGAGTTCAGGGTTTAGGGTTTAGGGTTCAGGGTTTAGGGTTTAGGGGTTTAGGGGTTAAGGGTTTAGGGTTTAGGGTTTGGGGTTCGTTTACGGGTTTGGAAAAGAGTTCTTATACGGTGTCTATAACGCTTCCAGGATGGTTGGGGGTTTTAGAGTTCTGGGTTTAAGATTCATGGCTTTAGGGTTTTAGTCTATAGAGTTCAGGGTTTAGGGTTTGGGAACGGCTTATTAGAGTGTCGTCAGTTATATGAAAGTATATCCCACAACCCTACATCTTCTAATATTATAGTGGAGTACAGGGAAGACAAGTGGATATGACCACTGATGGTTCAATCCTCAGTAGTGCGGCGTTCTAAACCCCTCCTGTGGGAGTCTATATAAACGTTAAGATTAGTTGGTCCGCGTCAGTTGGGGTTTGGTGCGCGACAGTGGCGCGTCAGTGAACGCGTCAGCGAATCTCAAGAATGCCAGCGCGTTAGATGCTCCGCAGCGTGCGTCAGCAACGCGATTTCTTCGACGCTAGTATCATCTTTTTAGAACAGCATGAAAGAAGGGTTTTGAACACCGCGCAGTAAGCTTTGCAAAACCCGGTAAGGACTCAGTTAAAACACCCTAAGAACCCGATGAAGTCCTATAGCGACTCGAAGCCCTAAACCCCAAAGCCTGCGATATAGAACGGAAGATCTCCTGAAGCTGCGAACCTTGCGAGGAGTTCCGGCAAATCGTGGAAAGCCACTTCTCCTCTCTGACTCTGACGATGTACGCGGCCCTGCGGGCGTTCCTTTAGTAGTTCGGAGTTGAGCTCACGCTTGGGTGTAGGGCTCCATTTTTGGCTATTAGCAGCAAATTTAAAGGGTTGTTTATGTGCTGATGGCTTCCAAGCTCATGGCAGGGTTTGGGGATTTCGGGCTTGAGGCTTCGCTCGTCTTCGCGTCGGATCGGTACCGATACCCCTTCTAATTACCCTAAACCCCCTGCCCCTAGCAGCACCCCCCAAAACTACCCCGTCTTGGAGCCTCAGTACCCGCTATTAAGGACCATAAGGCCTCTGTTAAAGGCACCCCAAACCCCAAACCATTGCCGCTTGCATTACCTGCACCGCTCGCGTCCCGACAACTCGCCCCATCTCAGCATGCCTGCACGCGGGTTGCAGTAACAATCCAGATGGAACACCAACAAATCCCATGTAAGACCCCTGTGATGCCCATATATATGGAACCTTGAAAGAACCTTGTAGAATCCTTACACAGAGGGTTACCATTAAGGCCGAATCCTAAATCCCAAACAACCCCGAAACCCGAGTGCCCAAACCCTAAACAACACTGATACCCCGAAACACAAACCTCAAACAACCCTAAACCCTAACCCGCAAAACAACCCCACCCCCTAAACTTTAAACCCCAACAACACCGCAACCCAAACACCCTTAAACCCCAAACAACCCTGAAACCCTAAACCCTAAACCCCAAACCCTAAGCCCCAAACCCTAAACCCAAACGCTAGATCCTCGAAGCCTAAACCCTGAACCCCAAACCCTAAACCATAAACCCTAAATCCCAAACCCTGCACCCTAAACCCTAAGCCCTCGAAGTCTAACTCCTCGAAGCGATCCGCCTTTGCCATGGCCTCGACCTGGGAGCAAGGGGACCGGGTGAAGATCCACGGCCTGACTTCGGAGGCCTGGATTTAGGGATGTAGGGGTTTAGGGGTTCGGGGTTTAGGGTTTAGGGTTTAGGGGTTTAGGGGTTTAGGGGTTTAGGGGTTTAGGGGTTTAGGGGTTTAGGGTTTAGGGGTTTGGGGGTCTAAGGTTTAGGGTTGTTTTGGCTTTATGGGGTTTTAAGAGATTTATCAGGGTTTTGCAGGGTTGTTTTGCAGCTTTATTTTGTGTTTTTTCCCATGGCTTTTTTTCAATTGATTGTCTTTCTTTGAGTTCTACGGGTTCTATTAAGGCTTGCATATTGAGGTCTAAGTCATGATCAGCAGCTGTCCTGCTGTACTCTCTGTATCGTGATACTGTTGATAGAGAAGGCTTTTCGGACCTCTAAGTTAAATAAGGGGCTCAGTTGTCGGTGTATGCTTTTCGGATTGGGGTATGAGAAGGGTGTTAGGATTCGAGGATTCAGGGTTGAGAGGGTTAGCGTCTCTGGGTTTCGGGTTTAGGAGTTTAGACGTTACGAATTTTGGCCTGCAGCGAAGGCCCTTAGCCGCGAACCGCGTTGAACACAACCATCGGAGTTTAGGGAATTGGGTGTAAGACCAGGGTTTAAGGCAACCGCCCTAAGCCCTGAAAAGCCACACTTCACCCCAGACTCCTTGTAAAGCTCTTTAAGACCAAAGAACAAACGCAGCCGCGAAGTTCTTCTGGAACCCGAATAGGACCTTCCATAACCGTCATTGAACCCTTATGAATAGCCGCAAAAAAGTGTGTCCCCGCCTGACCCAAAACCCCGGTACCCCAAAAACCCTACACTAGCTCCTAACCCTAGACCCTGAACCGGAAAAATCTAATCCTGAAACCCCAAAACTTAAACTTAAAAGTCTTAACCCTAAACACTAAACCCCAAACCCGAAAAAAAGGCCGCAGCTAAACCCAAAACCCTAAACTGCTGTGCCAAGGAGAGTTCATTCATTCCGCGATCTCGGAGTCCCTATAAGCCTTAAGAAAGAGGCCGGGCTGCAGCTGAACGGCCAGCTCGGCCGCGTGACGCAGCTCGCCAACGAGACGGGGCGCCTCGAGGCGAAGAGTTCTTCCCGTTTTCGGGGGGCTTTGGGGCTCAGGATTTAAATAGGGTCCCGAAACCCTAAACTTCTTGTGGGCTTTAGGATTTAGGCTTTTTTTGGAGCTTAGGGTTTAGGGTTTTTGGGGGCTTAAGGTTTGGGTTTTTAGGTTTTTTGGGGCTTAGGGTTTAAGGTTAGGACCCTATTTTGGGGCTTGGGGTTTAGGGTATTTGGGGGCTTAAGGTTTTTGGGGCTTCGGGTTTAGGGTTAAGGCTTTTGGAGCTTAGGGTTTTGGGGTTTTTGGGGGCTTCAGGTTTGGATTTTTTCGTTTTTTTGGGCTTGGGGTTTAGGGTTAGGACCCCTTTTTGGGGCTTGGGGTTTAGGGTTAAGGCTTTTGGAGCTTGGGGTTTAGGGTTAAGGCTTTTTGGGACTTAGGGTTAAGGGTTTTTTCGGGCTTAGTCTCTATTAGGGTGCGTCATATTATGAATTTTAATCTTCTGGGGTTATAGGGCCAGGGCTTCTTCATGGAAGAGCGCGGGAGGTTGGCTTGGACGGCGGGCGACTCGTCCGAGTGAAGGCGGAGAGCCTCCAACTGCAGGCGCCCGGGCAGCGGACGGTATTTATGGGAAGTTTCTCCTTCTTTCCCTTGTTGCGATTAGTAGTATCATTGTTATTGTTATACTTGTTATAGTTGTTATCGTTATCATTATGGTTACTGTTCTTATTGTTCTTATAGATATCATCATTATGATTAATGACTCACTGTTCCTCATTTTTACGAGTATTGTGATTATTACTACTATTCTTCTTCTCTTCTTCTTACTCTCATCTTTATTTTATTCTTTATTCGTGTTTTGTTTTTTTGGTGCTGGGGCGGGTTAGGGGTCAAGGTTCAAGGTTCGATATTTTTTAGCCAAAAACCCTATACTCTGCCCGCTAAAGCCCTATAATGCCTATACCCGAAAGTTCTGGAATAACACGTGCCCGGGGGAACAAGTGAGCGACGACGACAACAGACATGTACTTACCGTAAGCGTTCAATTACCTAATCATCATGCACCCTCCCAAATATTAACTTACATAAGTAAGGGTAAGGGTTACTCCCGCGAGCTTCATCCTGTCGCCAAGCAAAGGGTCCCACGATGTATTTTCTCACTGTTACGTTGGGCCTCAGATGTTCAGTGGACTTAGTAGGACTACCTGGACCCTCAAGAACAATCCTCTTCTTAAGGATTCCTTATGATGATGTCTTTGTATGAGTCCTGAAAAAGGAGGGTTATTTAGGGTCCATGTATGAGTGCTTTTCTTACCCGGACAGTAAACCCAAAAGTCTAAACCTTCAGTGGCCAGACTCGAGGCTTTGAACACCCTGAACCTGATGCCCAATCTCAAGCCCCGCCGCCCCGAATTTTCACACCTGCAAACTCCTGAACCCTGCACTCCGAAAGCTTAATATCGAGGTCTCTCAATATTGAAAATGAGTAGAAATGATATCCTCTTATAGCCCTTCCATGGTTGCACTCCGGTATCCTCTCAAAACCCTGGTCGAACTATTGAGACCATTTCATTACCCGAAACCCTAAACCCTAATCCCTAAACCCTAAACCCTATACCCCAAGCGCTACATTACTCCCCTCCTGCACCTTTCCTGCACTTCGTAGCTGAGTGAATACACTTTACACTTTTTGGGGTATTCTAGTCCCTGATAGAACTGAAAGTGCACACTTTTTGGGACTTAATGTAGAAGCCTAAATAATGACCAATATTATTCCTGATGGTTCTTTTTATAGCTATACTCTAAAGGAGCCCAAAATCCTATTCTAATCATTAAGGCTTCTATATTATGAACTCAGCAACTAAGTGCGCCATCCCAAGGACGAGGTGGACGACTCTTCCTGGTCTTCGGGAGATCAGGTCGAGGGCGTCGGTTTTTCAGGTTTCGCGTTTAGGGCTTAGGGTTTGGGGCTGTAAAGGGACCATTTTTTGAGGGGTTAGGGTTTGAGGCCACCGCTTTGGGTGTAGGGCCCCCCTTTTTGAGGGCTTAGGGTTTAGGGGCCTCAAAGGGATCACTTTCTGAGGGTTTAGGGCCCCGTAGGCCCACAATTCTAGACCCTGAACTACAACCAGAAGTCGTAGAGTCCCCCTTTGGGAGTTTCCGAAAAATTAGGGTTACCTTAGGGTTCCTCTAAAGGGTTACTGCAAGGGTCCTTTAAGGGCTCTTTTTTAAGGGTTCTAGAGGGGTTTTGGAGTTTCCGAAAATTCTGGGTACCTTTTTTGGGGGTCCTTTTTTTTTGGATCCTACTATTGCCCTGAAGCCTACCAGATTTTATTGCTTGGGCCTAAGGAGTCTCCTAGAAGCCGGCGAGCATTCAGCGAACCCCCCCCCCCCCCCCCCCTCCTCTCCCCCCTCGGTCCATCTACCTCCGCCCCTCCCCCCCCTCCNCCCCCCCCCCCCCCGCTTGCTCTAACGTGCTTGGTTTTTCAAAATGGAGCCTCCTCCCCCCGGCTATGCTGGGGTTTACGGTTTACGGTTCAGAGTTTAGGGTTTAGGGTTTAGGGTTTCCTCAAAACGTTGAGAGAGGTTTGAGGATTTGCGTTCCTCTTACAATCCGGAATGTGCAGCAGAATGACGATTTTCTAGACGGTGAGGAAGTTGCCAGGCATTGAGACCAACTAATCTCAAACGACAAGCATGTCAAAGGTTGTCATGTTGGGATGGTTAAATGAGTCCATTAAAACCATCGTGGATCAAACCCCCGATGGATCCCGAGGAACATTTGTCGGTACTCATATCTCGTTATTGTTCATTTAGGCTTTCTTCTTCTAGACAGCATTTAACAATTTAGCTTCTTTTCTTTAGCCTTCTCAGGCTGCCGGAACATGTTTCGTAGGATCCGAAGGTTTAAAAACCCTAAACTTGCTGAAGCTTTGCATCCAAAGGTTTGTGTACTCGTGTCGCAAGGCCCTGGAGGGTCCGGGAGGTTGGACGGCCCCTAGCAAAAGTAATATAGGGGCCTAAATAATTACCAACACTATTTTGGGGGTTCCTTATTAATAAGTATAGCACAATGTGCCCCAAAACCCTGTTCTAACTATTAAGGCCACTATGGAATGCTGCCCTTATATGATCCCTTATAGCAGCCTTTATATAGAGCCCCTTAAAAAGGAGCCCTATTCTAATTCTTAAGGCCCCTATATTAGGATGGACTCAGGTTTCAAGTTGACAGCTCGGGAAGCCGTAGGTTTAGGGTTTGGGGGGTTTATGCTTACGGGTATCTATAAGACGGGGTTTTTAGGGTATAGGATAAAATGCAGGAGCTTGAACCCTAAATTTTTAGGGTATAGGATAAAATGCAGGAGATTGAACCCTAAACCCTAAACCTGAAACCCTAAACCCTAAACCCTTAGAGTAGTGGTTGGTGCCACCCCAGGCGGTCTCCTCAGACTCTGCCGTCGGAAAAAAGGGGGGCACTTTAAAAGAAAACCTTAGAGTAAAGGTATCAGGGCCCTCCTTCTTGGGTTTAGGGTTTAGGGTTTAGGGCTTAGGATTTAGGGTTTAGGGTTCAGGGTTTAGGGTTTAGGAGTCAGGGTTTAGGGTTCAGGGTTTAGGGTTTTAGTGGTGTCTGGCGCTTGACAGTTTCGCTTGGTCCGGCTCCAGGTGCGGCTGGTTGGACTCAGTGCAACCGCGGAGGAAGAGCTGCAGAAGCCGCTTGGGGCTCCTTCAAGGGATCTCTATGGGTTTAAGAGCTCCTTATAGGGTTCCTTAGAGGGATCTCTAGTAGTTTCGGGCTTAAGGGTTCTTTATAGGGTTAATGGGTCACCTCAACAGTTTAGCTATGCTTGGGTGTATGATTCTCGGGCTGACAAAAGGGTGTTGCCAGTAAAGCCCCTTTGACCCTTCCTCTGACAGAGAGCCCAGCAGAAGCTTTTTTTTTAGGAATCCCACGAAATCGAGACCTGAAGCCGCGACCGCAGATCTCAATACCCCGCACCTTTACAGTGAGTTCTCGAACTAAGAGACCGTAAACCTAAGCCCTGAACCCTAAACCTTGAACCCCGCCTCAAGGATGGGCGGTTTAGGGTTTAGGGTTTTTTTTATAGTCTAAAAGCTTTTTCCACACATCCTGCCCCAAGACACATCCAGTGCCCTCAACCCGCGATCCCCCTAACCCCAATCCCGCCGCAACTCTCCAACCCCTCAAACATAAACACCAAACTTCCCCAAACCCTGAAACCTGAACCCGTGACCTCAGACCGAAAAGCGCTAAACCCCAAAACTTAAACCCTACCAAAGAAACAGCAGCACAACTCTGCAACCCTTGTAGAAACCTTGAACCGTCAAAAGATCAACATAAAGACATCAACAGTTAGTAGTAAAGTAAGTAACACTCACCCTTTTCGGGGGATGCCATTACCCCTATCTGATCCCAAAGGGGTAACTTTTGGTTCCCTCGAGAAGCTCGCCTAAACCCTGAACCATAAACCGAAACCCCCTTAAAGGAACCCTTAAAGGACCCTTAAAACCTGTAGTTCCCCCAAGAAACTCGCAACAATCTAGGCTCCACAGTAGCCTCGGCTTCCTTCACCGGCGGCTGCCGCGGCAGAAGTGGTCGGTTCAGGCCACTGGTTGTGGCTTATGGTTTAGGGGTTCTAGGAAATTGGGTGTTCCTTGGTCTTAGGGTATAGGATTTTAGGGTTTAGGGTTTAGGGTTTAGGGGTTTTAGGATTTGGGAGTTGTCGGAAATGGCGGGTTTGCGGGTCGAAGGGTTCCACGGAATCTTGTCGGGTTAAAGGGGTCCTTATGGGGTTGTCTAAGAGATCTGGGAGTTTCCGAAATAGGGGTACCTTAATTTGGGGTCCTTATGACAAGGATCCTACTATTTAGAGTACTATATTATAATATTAGGGTCCCCTATTTTCGGAAACTCCCATCTGGTCTCTGGGTTTAAAGAAATTAGAGTTGTGGGGGTATTTAGGGTTTAGGGATTTCGGGGTTCTAGGGTCGGCGGTTTCAAGAGGGTGGGGTGTCCAGGGATTTTGACATTTTAGGGGTGAAGGAATTTAGGCCGTTTCGGGTTGAATTTCAGGGCTTTTCGGGGTTTAGAAGTTCTGAAGTTTCGGGTATGTCGCTGTTGGCGAGATCTTGCGCCGGCTGCTGACTGGCAAATGCCTTTTAGCAGAAAGGAGGCTGTGCGCTCAAGTTGCCGTGCGAGGTGTCGGTTAAGCTTGCCTTCTGCAATGCCTGCAACACGTGCCACCAAAAACAGCCTTGCACTGTTTATCGTTCCATGCGGTCCTTGTCGATGCTGAAGAATGGTTATCACCTTCGTCATGTTCCTTCACAGATAGGTTGCTGTTCAGCTTGTTGCATTTTGCAACACCTACGAAGCCTCCCGTCGAGTTGTGGACGGTCAGAAACAACATAGGTTTCGAACCATTGAGGCAACAGGCAGTCTGCGGTGCAGCGTACTGCATCACGTTCTGCTGCTGTAGCAGGCTTGTTTTCTCATTGTTGATCCTCCAACCCCTCCTCCTCCTCGCTCCTGTTCCCTCTCTTCAGCAGCATCTCGCAAGCAATTGCATGGCAGGATCAGGAGCAGTCGGTAAAGACTCCCAAACCGCCAAAACGATGGCGCCCGGCTGCGAAAGAACCGATATCTGTAAGAACAGTAGCAACGCCACTCACAAACTCATCTCCGAGCTACCACAGTAACAAACATGACGACTACGGCGACGGCGACGACGATGACGACTAATTCTGCTACCACCACGACAACGACGACTGGTACTACTACTACTACTACTACTACTACTGCTGCTACTACTACTACTACTGCGACCACTACTACTTATACCACCCCACTGCTACCAGGTGCAGGCAAAAACCTACATCCTCCATGCGAGGCACCTCCGGGTGTGCACGAAGGCGAGTTGGTGACACCCCGCATCCCAAGCGCTAGGAGGGGCTTATGGGGTTTTTAGAGGGGGTGTTTAGGGTCGCAGGGTTTAGAGTTTCAGGGGGGGTGGTATAGGCGTTTTTCGGTGGGTTTTAGGGTTTGTTTTTTCGGGGGGTTTAGGGCCTTGGGTTGAGTGTTTAGGATTTCATGGTTTGTGCTTCAGAGTTGGGCTTTGAGTTTCTACTCATCGTGCTGACAACCCAAATTCCTAAATCCTAAATCCTCAACCGTAAAGCCCTGAACAAGAGTAAGAGCAGGACCTTAAAGAAGCCATGGAACCGAACCTGCAGACACCTCGCCAGTGGAGCCACCATTGCGTCCGAAACTTTAATGCCCCTGAACCCTGAACCCCGCAAACCCCCTATGTAAACCTCCTAAACCCTCAACCCCAAACCCTAAACCCTAAACCCTAAACCCTCAACCCTGAACCCAAAACCCTGAACCCTAAAGCCAAAAGCCAAGGCACCCAACTCCTCCAAAAGCTTTTGCCAAGCCTGCAGACCATGAGCAGAGAGCCTTAAACCCTACATGACTACGCTCTGAGCCTGAGCAGCGGATGCAAGATCGAAGTGAGGAAAAGGGGCCTTCAACAACTACAGTAGAAGCCAGAAAGTTGGAACATCACTATCCTCATGCCCCTTAAGGTAAAGTATATTGGATCCTAGCACTAATCCTCCTAAAGCCATGTTCCAACTTTCTGGGGTTCACTATAGAGAATAACTAAGTGCCAAGCCCTGCATCCTAAACCTACACCCCGAAACCCTAAACCCTGAAAACTAAACGACCTAAACCCCTAAACCCTAAACCCTAAACCCTAAACCCTAAAGCCTAAACCTAAACCCTACACCCCAAACCCTTCCTGGATTCCCAAATAACCTACCCTTTTGGGGCTCCGTTTCATGATTCGATTATATAAGTCCGTAAAAAGGTAGGTGATTTAGAGTCTCCCCTAATCCCTCAACCCTGAACCCTAAACCGAAAAACCCTAAACCTAAGCCCTACGCTCTAAACCCTAAACGCTAAACCCTAAACAAAAAACCCTGAACCCTGAACCCTACATCCCCAGCGAGGCGGAGAACGCTTGCTGGGGCTCCGCTGGGCGCAGGCCTCTGCTTCTGGGGGCCGGTTTGGCCGCCACGGTGCTGGTCGGGGCCCAATGGATGGCTCAGGGTTGAGGATTTAGGGGTTAGGGGTTAGGGGTTTAGGGTTTAGGTTTTAGGGGTTAGGGGGTTAGGGGGTTAGGGGTTAGGGTTTAGGTTTTAGGGGTTAGGGGTTTAGGGGTTAGGGGTTTGGGGGTTAGGGGTTTAGGTAGCATGATGATGAGAACACTTGGTTTATGTCGCTTTTGTGTGGTTGATATAGTTGTTATTGCTGTGTGTTACTTTGTTGCGGTTGTTGTTTTTGTTTATTGTTGTTATCATTGTGGATGTTGTTATTGTTGTGATTGTTGCTATTGTTTTTTTTTTTTTTTTTTTGCCGTTCGTGTTATTGTATTATCATTGTTGGTATTATAATTGTTCCTTATATTCTTGCTGTTGTTGCTATTATTGTTATTGCTTTTGCAACAAATTACCATTGCTATTGCTATCGCTATTGCTTTTTCTATTGCTATGGCTATTGCCATGGCTATTGGTTATTCTTGTCAGTATTATTCTTGCTGTTATTGGTACGGTTGCTATTGATATGCTTGTGTTGGTTTCGTTAGTGTTTTATTGTTATTGTTATTGTTGCAATTGCTAGTGCTATTGTTATTAATTTCGTTATTGTCGTTTCTGTTGTTGTTATGATGACATGAATTGTTATGTACTGTTGTGGATATTAGGTTATTGCCATAGCCGAGCGAACTGTAGTGATACGTCAATAATAGTGCTTTCAAACGTGGTGATGACAACTGAAGTTTTCAGTTTTGTATGGGCTTGTTCCGAATGTTCTGCAGGAGCCGACGGTTTCCATTCTGGCGCCATCAGAGAGAATGACAATTTCGTTCTGGGTCGGCAAGAAGGTTATGAACGGCTTGATGTATCATGCTTATGAGGGTTTAGGGGTCTATCCTTCGTATATCTGGGTTTGATACGGCTTATGAGGGTTCGGGGTTTAAGGTTTTTATCAGTGGGTCGGAAGAACTGGTGCAAATATCCCCTGGAAGGCACCATTTAAACATAACTGGCTTGGTGTCCACGATCGATGCGGGAGGTACTGTCGTCTGCCGTGGGCCTGCGCTGGCCGTTAGAGGTTTGGGGTTTAGGGGTTTAGGGTCTGGGGGTTAGGGTTTAGGGTTTAAGGTTAAGGGTTTACGAATTATTGCAGATGATTCAAGCGGCGGGCAACGCAACCCTCATCGTGTCGCCACGAAGAGCCGGGGTCCCGCAAGAAAGAAGGTATAGGGTTTAGGGGTTCAGGGGTGTAGGGTTTAGGGGTCTAGGGGTTCAGGGTTTAGGGTTGAGGGTTTGGGGGTTGCGGTTTATGGGTGACCGGCGCTTTAAACCCGAACGCGACAGTTCCGAATACAGGGTCCTCGGCACTTACCAAAGGGTTTTATGGTATTTCATACCATAACTGGGCTTTGGAGTACCATACTTTAATACTTTTTTTCTTAAAGGAGCCCTTATGAAATACAAGTTTATACTTTTTTCTCCCTGGTCACTGAAAAGCCCAGAATAACGATAACAGGAACCTTACGGAATGGTACCGGTAGTCTGATCGGAACCCATTGGAATGGTACTGGCAGTAAACCCTAAACCCTGACCCCTAAACCCCTAAACCCCTAAACCCTGACCCCTAAACCCCTAAACCCCTAAGCCCTAACCCAAAAAAGGCCTTAAATCCCTAAGCCCTAAACCCACAAAAACCCTTACCTCCCTAAACCCTAAACCAGCAAAAACCCTTACCCCCCTAAACCCTAAACCAGCAGCTAGGTGCTGATTGGCAGTGAGCTCGCCTGTCGGAGGCGACCTGCACAGTCTGCGAAGAACATGCTATGGGGCTTTAGGGTTTAGGGGCTTTAGGGTTTAGGGATTTAGGGGTTTAGGGGTGTAGGGTTTAGGGGTTTAGAGGTTTAGGGATTTAGGGGTTTAGGGGTTTAGGGGTTCAGGGGTTTGGGGGATCAGGGCTGTAGGGGTTTAGGAGTTTAGGGGTTCAGGGGTTCAGGGGCTGTAGGGGCTTTAGGGATTTAGGGGTTTAGGGCAGGGGTTTGGGGGTTTAGGGGCTTTAGGGGTTTAGGGGTTGAAGGGTGCAGGGGTTTAGGGGTTTAGGGGTTTATGGGTTTAGGGGTTCGGGTTTAGGGCCACATTCTGGAAGAACATGTCAGTTCAAGGAACCTTCAAAAAATAACAATTGCAATTATTGAGGGGCTTCTACGTTAGGCATTCGGGGTTTAAAGCTTAAGATGGTTGTCACAACGATGGTTGTGGTCAGTCTTCCTGTCGCTTCTTTACTTGGGGTTAGTTTTGTTAGTGCACTTGTATGGTTGTTGTCATGAATATAGTTCGGGCAATGCACCCCAGTCTCTTCACTGCTCTTTCTAGCATTATTGTCTTTTTGTTTCTCTTCTTCCTTTGATCTTCATATTCTACTCAATGTCAGTAATCCCAATCGCTTTCCCCCGAGCTCGGCCCAAGCCTAAACCTTTTTGACGGCATCGGATCCCAAACTTTGGGTTTAGGGTTTGGGACTTGGGGTGGGCTTGAGGTTTCCGTCGGCCCTAGCGGCATCCTGCCAAAAACGCATTGGCGTCAGAAACATCAGCAGCCTGTACGTCAGCGGCCAGGGCAACGCCGGGCACCACATCTGGGAGGCGGTCTGCAAATCCTTCCGAAACGACGTCGGCAAGCGGCAGTGTGTCAGCGACCGAGGTCCCGGCGTGCAGTGGATTTTCGATCAATCTGTCGTAAACCGAACATGCGGAGTGAATCTGCTGTCGTGATATGAATAGAATACTCCCGCGGGGTGTACCCACACGACTACGTCGGGTGCGGCGTCACGGAGGTTTCACACAAGTGGGGCACCGCTGTCGGCCACGGCCTGATGCGGGGCGACGACAACACCCACGGCGACCAAGAGCACTCTTGAACCCTAAACTAAAATCTGGGATTCTGCAACAGCGGAGTTGCACTGGTGAGTATCCTTCCAGAAACCACAATGTTCAAGAGGGTGTTATTGGGCTCAAGGATAGGTTACCAAAGCTCGCTGAGAGCTGAAGAAGCGAAGACCTGNCCACAATGTTCAAGAGGGTGTTATTGGGCTCAAGGATAGGTTACCAAAGCTCGCTGAGAGCTGAAGAAGCGAAGACCTGCGAACGGCCTTTGTTTTGCTGCCAATGGCTCGACTCACGGAGCTCAAGAAAGGGGCCCCTAGCTGTAGGTCCGAAAGGGCATCAGAGGGATCAACGTTTCACATGACACACCCTAAGTGGCATGACTGGTGCACCGGTCCTAAAGACTTTCTTGATCCTTGATGGCCTTTCTGAGTTGCTCTACGAAGTTGTGTTACAGCATCTAGGCCCTGCTTCTTGGCTTTCTTAGCCGAAACAACGTACTCAGGGTTAAACCTGAGCATCCAAACTCCAGTGCGCAGAAACTGTACAAAGCTGCGCCGGCATTCTGAAGCACGTTTGGTAAGAGCATCTGATAGGTTGAAGTCACTCGCCAGCCAGATCAGCTTGGTGCGCACTCTGCGCATCCCTTCCTTCAGCTGGTGGCCTTGAATGGCCGCCCGTGCGTTGGACAACCCCAGATCTGGCCCTTCGTGACGCACCACAGCGTCGTAGCCGCCCTTGCTATCAGTGCCCAGAATGCCCGGTACATGAGAGGCTGCTTCTTCAGCGGCCTTGAGAAAATCATGGCCCTTCTCCACGGTGGCACCGTTCAACTCCGCCCATATCAGACGAGTCTTGAAATTGAGATCCTCGGCCTCAACCATCGCTTGAACCTCAGCATCGGTCGAACCGATAGCGACTCGTTAAAGCTTCCACGTCTTCCAACCAAGCAGGACAAGAGTGCCAGGGACACCACTGGCATGCGATGGACCGCCGATGAAAGTCAGCAGACCACCCGTGGATCCCCCTTTTGGCCGATTGTTGTGAGCTTGATCTCCGAGGGTCACAACATGTATGTCTTGCCAATGGTGAGCGTCTTTTATGGGNAGCAGACCACCCGTGGATCCCCCTTTTGGCCGATTGTTGTGAGCTTGATCTCCGAGGGTCACAACATGTATGTCTTGCCAATGGTGAGCGTCTTTTATGGGCTTGAAACGGAGTCGCATGGGCTCCTGGCGTATCTCATCTGTCAGCTGCTGAATCTCTTTGGCCAGCGCAAAGGTGGGCCGGCTTGCGAGATCTGACAAGATCAAGTTGCAGCGTGCACAGATGAGAGGTTGAGTCTGGACTGCAACCCACTGTAGGCTGCCCAAAGCAGCCCTGCACTGAGAAACTTCACGATCAGTAAGAGGATCATCTAGGGCTCTGCCAGGTACCGACGCCAAGTGAAAGTCCGCAATGGCCTCGATGTACTGGTCTTGGTTCACCTCAATCACAGGGCCCTCGTCCGGATGGGAGCTGCAGATNAATGGCCTCGATGTACTGGTCTTGGTTCACCTCAATCACAGGGCCCTCGTCCGGATGGGAGCTGCAGATGATGTCGGTACCAGCATGCCTGTAGGAGCCACGCTTGATGGTTCCCCACTCATAGGCCTTATCAATCTTTTCACGTAGCTCCAGCCATCGAGGGTTTTCCATGTCACCGGCACGGTTGAAATCATCAGCATGGCCACCCATCATCCCTATGGTCCTGAAGCGGTCCATCTCGTTTCGTGGAGTGGGGTTTGGCTCAGTCCAAATCCACATGCAAGGATCAGACAGGATCTTCGTGGCACCCAGGGACNATGGTCCTGAAGCGGTCCATCTCGTTTCGTGGAGTGGGGTTTGGCTCAGTCCAAATCCACATGCAAGGATCAGACAGGATCTTCGTGGCACCCAGGGACGTAAACGTGGCATGTAGGTCCAGCCACAGACCTCGAGGTGCCGTTGTGGACCCGTAGAAATCCTTGAGCACTCGCAAGAGTTTGTCGTCTCCCACACCCAAGGCCTCACGAAGCTCAGCGACACCTTGGGTCCAGATTCGCATCTCCTCTTTTGGTGCCGTCTGAAGGAAGGCGGTGGAAAGATCAAGTCCCTCCAGGGTCCAGAACTTGTTCTGGACCGTCATCTGGTATGCCAAGTTGCGGGTCACCGGAGCGCTCGAGTTGAACCCCTCACGAAGAAGATCGGGATGTTGATAACCCAAAAGGACGATGCGGGCTTTCGCCTTTCGGGTAGCCGTGTCATCAATGGTTGTCTCCGGCTTGGNCACCGGAGCGCTCGAGTTGAACCCCTCACGAAGAAGATCGGGATGTTGATAACCCAAAAGGACGATGCGGGCTTTCGCCTTTCGGGTAGCCGTGTCATCAATGGTTGTCTCCGGCTTGGTGGCCAACTCCTGGCAGGCCTCGTCGCGCTCCTCTTGGGGGATGGGCTTCCACGTCAAAACCCATCGGCATTTCATGACTCGACCGCTGTCATGCGCTTCCTTTTCCTCAGCCGCATCGACACACTTTCTCACTGCAGCCTGCTGAATGAAGCTGGTCACCTCTTTGGTCTTGGCCCGCGTAAACAGCTTCTTGTGGGCTGAACTCAATTGCTCCCAACGAACCTCACAGTCACGCATCTTGCCGACCAAGTATGCCGATGGGGACCTGAGGAACTTTTTCAGTTGACGGTTGCTGGTCAGCTGAAGGTCAATCTCCATGACATAGCCATACTCGCATTCTTGAAGAGCTGTGTGCAAGGTCAGCTCTTCTTCAAAGTCCTCTGTCCGAGCCTTCTTGGAATCGCTTGNGTTGCTGGTCAGCTGAAGGTCAATCTCCATGACATAGCCATACTCGCATTCTTGAAGAGCTGTGTGCAAGGTCAGCTCTTCTTCAAAGTCCTCTGTCCGAGCCTTCTTGGAATCGCTTGAGGAGGCCGTGGTAGTCGTGGCTTCCCGTTTTGCCGCCGCTTGACGTTCCATGGCCTCCAAATCTCGATCAAATTCTTTGGCCCAATCTGATCGAGTGCCAGGAACTCCAAGTTCTTCGCCACCCTCACTGGGGCTGTAGTCTAGTTCCTCATCGTAGTCGTTGACGGTTTCCACTGGCGGTGGCACAACTGCGGCAGGATGCTCCGATTGTTTTCGTCGAAGACGCTTGGATGGAACCCAGGTGTTGTTGTCCGGCTCGGCAGGCAGATCAGGGTGATGGTCTGCCGGATCGTCACCAGGAGGAATCTGCTCGGACAGGTCAGTGTACTCCTTGCTGGAAATCACATCCTGCAAGGATTTCCACTTCGTGGGATTTTCGTCTGTCTGAAGATGATGCCAGGCCCTTTCCTGCTCAGTCACCGGTCTGACTGAGTGGGCAGCACAACGGTAAAGTTTGCCGCTGATGACGACCCAGATGATGTGACGCCCGGGGTCGTCGGCATCTTGATGAGGCACAGTCTCCTGCAGCGCCACACGGCCAGGTCCGATCCAGTGGTATCTGCCCGCCTTCTTAGATCCACCTTGGCGGCCGCGATGAATTTCAAGAGGTAGAGCTCGCCGCCACACCTTGACCATGTCCGTGGCGTGGAAGGTCCTNCCAGGTCCGATCCAGTGGTATCTGCCCGCCTTCTTAGATCCACCTTGGCGGCCGCGATGAATTTCAAGAGGTAGAGCTCGCCGCCACACCTTGACCATGTCCGTGGCGTGGAAGGTCCTTAAAGGTTGTTCTCGTGATTGAATTTTTGAGCTTGGACAGCACACGCTGGGCTCGGACCTCCTTGGCTCGTTGCTCAGCCTCACTGCGTAGAGTCAGCAGCCGGCTGAACTCCGCAAAGGGCGTGTCTTCTCGTAGCTGGGACATCGTGACCTCATCTTCATCCGTGAAGGAAAACTGCTTGCCATAGGCCCACTGGTAGGAAGAGAAGCCCTTGACAAAGGATGTCTGGTTCAGGGCTCCCGTGGCCAGCGCAAGGCATGTCTCTGGAAGGAGGGCAGCGTTGCCAAGTTGAAGCTTTTCCATAACCTCCTTCACATCCTGCACAGTGGACTCGGCAATGCCATGTGCCCAAGCTTCAGCTTCAGCTGGTGGTGCCAACCAGATGTTCACGCTCGAGCAGAAGTCCTGGAAGTGTCTGGAGGTGAAGGACTTCGCATTGTCTGGGATGAGGATCTCCGGCTTGGGCTTGTCGCTCAACCACCTCTTGGAAAAAGCCTCCACCAATTGCATGCCGGTCTCACTCCTCATCTCTGATATNGGATGAGGATCTCCGGCTTGGGCTTGTCGCTCAACCACCTCTTGGAAAAAGCCTCCACCAATTGCATGCCGGTCTCACTCCTCATCTCTGATATCCCCAAACGGAACAAAGGCTCAGCTGCTCTGAGTTTTGTTGCCGCATCCACAAACACCACAAACTTTAGCTTACACTTGTGGGCAGTGCTTGTCCACTCGCCCACGTCAGCCACCACCTGCTGCCAGGCACACGGAAGAGGCCGCGTCGAGAGAGGTGGGATCTGTTTTGAAGATAGCCCACCAGGCCTCACCGCATCGCAGTGCGGACATTGGAACTTCATGGCCGCGTCCACCATCCATTTAGGCTTGCCGGCTTCCTTCACGATGCGAGAGAGCTGGTGGTTTGACGGATGACCTGCTGCCGAACGGAATCGCCTCAGCTTCCGATCCCAGTTCTTCCGCTCCTCCTCAGTAGGTTCGACCCGGTCAGGAGGGTTCTCTCTGGGATCCGGTGGTTCCGGCTCGATTTCCGGCGCGTCTCCATCCTCATGTTCCTCCACCGCAAGATTGTAGGCCTCAGCTGGCACGCCAAAGTGACGAAGAGGAAAGAGGTGATCACGCCACGCCTGTGCCACAGATTTGGCGAACCTCCAAGGGTAATCCAATCTCCCCTTTGATTCCATCACTGGAACTTCCACGTGAGCATGATCCTGCACACACACCTTGGTCTTGAAGAGGCTGTGGAACGCTCCTGTCCACCAGAACTAGTTGGTGGCCTTCTTGATGAAGTCGCCCTTCTCCCCTTCACGCAACCCATAGCGGCAACCATCAACTCTGCAGGCAAGCCAGTCCTTGTTGCGGTTCCAGACCGCACGTTCTAGATCCCGCACGGCGGGCTCCTTCCATCCAAGACTCTCAGTGGGCCACTCCCAGAAGATCTCCAGGAGAGAGTTGCGACCCATTGCCCGTGAGAAAGGAGCACATCCTGCGAAGCATGGTGCGTTCATGCCGTCGGCGACTCTCCTGGTTCTGGCGGGCCTGCCAGGTCACATGGGACAAGTGACCCCATGGTTGCCAACGATCGCTTCGGGGAGAGAACCAAATTCTTCGAGGCATGTGCTGCTGGAACAGCGTCTTCAGGGCCGGGTAGGTCTCTTCCNGCCAGGTCACATGGGACAAGTGACCCCATGGTTGCCAACGATCGCTTCGGGGAGAGAACCAAATTCTTCGAGGCATGTGCTGCTGGAACAGCGTCTTCAGGGCCGGGTAGGTCTCTTCCCTGTACAAGTCATAGCCGTTCACATGGTTAATCCGGAGAGCACCTAGCCCTTCACTTTGACAAGCCGTAGTCAACATCGATGTTGTACTGCAGCCAATGTCCCAAACACTGCACTGACGGCGCTCAGTGATGAGCGCCTGCAGCTCACCTCGGTAGACGCTCGTGAGCATGGTCACCATGGCCATCACTCCAGATGCCACGCGCTTGGGAAAGGTCGGCCTCACTGTTGGTCAGGTGACCCGGTCACTGACCAGCTCCCTGTCGTTGAGATCGGCGATGGCCTCCCTGGCGGTCCGTCCACCATGTCCACCAGGTTCGGGTTCATCATCGCATCGCCCTCGGACGACTCCTTCTCCTTGTAGCCGCCCTTCAGCTCCGGAGTGCGTGTCATCCTTGCGCAGGGGCCATGCTAATCTTCTCTGCATCGTTCCAATTTTGCCGTTGGCCTCACCGTCGTAGATCCCGAAGTGGGCTTTGGAAGCATGGGTGCCCTGGTGACCGGCGCTCGGCGACGATCGAATTTCTGGATCAGCTGCTGATAGCGGTTGCGGGCATACTCCAAGTCGATCGCCACCTTCACCATCTCGCCTTCCGGCTGCACATCCCCGATGTCCTCGTGGAGCTGGGCCAGAGCCTTCCTGATCGTGGGAAAGTTCTCGGTCTTGCTGTCGGATCCGGGGGCGCCTTCCCGCGGAACATAGGACACCCT
>BGNK01002193.1:0-50229 GCA_003297005.1 Symbiodinium sp. clade A Y106
TTTGTGATACGGGAGGCCATCGATCCATAAGTACAAACGAGCCCTACCTTAAGCCTTAGGCCCAACAACTACATAGATTAACCCTAAAGCCCGAAACCCATACCGAATCCTGAGTCCTCCTGACAGGCCCTCAGCTGTGGCTACGAAACGCTCCAAGCCTACCTGCAACCCGTACCTTGTCGGCAGAAGTTAAGCAAAGAACTAGTTTGGGTATGTATATATATATATACATATATATATATATTATGTATATATATATATAGAGCGGTGTCTTCGAATTCCTATAGCATCCCTCTAGATCTTCTATAAATCCGGATCCCTAAAACTCAAACCCTAAACCCAAAAAATCCGGTTCCCTAAAACTCAAACCCTAAACCGAAAGGTAGTGCAATCCCTCAATGCTGCCATGTGTGGCTTGTGGCCGAGTGCGCCGCTGACCGACGATGATGGCAGTACGCAGGTGAAAGTGCAGCTTTCGCAGCAGCCTTTGGTGGTTCACAACGGCAATGTCTGCCGGTTTGTGGTCACCGAAATCCGCGGTGACTGGAAATTCCAGAAGGCAGTACTGTACTCCTAGGCTAATAATATATTAAATTTAAAGGGGTAGGGTGCTACCACATGTGTGCTATTGCTACGCATGAGCTCGAGGAATTGATGAACATGCAGTGCGGGTGGAGCAGCTCGGCGATCTGTCACCACTGCCATGTGACGCAGCAGGACTATGTGAGTGTGCCGTCGACATTGCATACCGCTCCAAGACGTTCCTTCCAGAACTTCGTGACCGAGTGTGCATGCCCAAACTGTGCCTTGCATTCTAGGGCTTATCTTAAGCTAGCTTGGGCTGGGTACATTTTTCAGCATCGGTAGTACTAGTACTTAAGGTTTGTATGTTGACCACCACCATATTTCAAGGCTGCATCCTTCAGCTCTCCGGATTCCATCACACTATGCTACGATGGTGCAGCCTGCATTCTTTGAATCTTGGCATGCTGGTTTGGNTTGATTTTGCAGCTCAGGCTCTGCAAGAGTTGGCATACTTTGCCACCGCGGAGAGCCGCCAAGCTGCTTTGAAACCCCGAATAAACCCTGAGCCCTTAACCCCATATTCAGGGGACCACGCTAAACCCTGACCCTTAAGCTAGACTGGTTATTGGAATAGGGTCCGGTAGTTACGTTAGGGGCCTTGGGTGTTAACGGTAGGTTGCCTTGCACATATCTCTAGCTAAGGATTGAACTATCGATATTATCATACATTCCTCTCGGAAGATGCCAATGGACGACTGGTGGGTGCCTCTGTCCAAACTNTTCAAGTGAAACCCCAGGAATCGCAGCTCGAGTTCATGCAAGGGCGCTGGAGCGCTCGACTTTGAACCGGTACTACATGTGGCTACTCGGATTCAATATCGAGCTTTTAGGGTTTAGGGGTTTAGGGGTTTAGGGGTTTAGGGTTTGAGACCCCATCAATGAAATCCAAGGCTCCTGGCAGACCATTTGCAGAGTGATGAGATGGATGAGAACCCGTAGGCCCTAGAACCGAGCCCTTGGCAACTTTAGCTACGGAGTTAGCTCCTAAGGCTACGTGCTTCCGGGTCGAGGTCCATATAGCTAGGCCTTAGAAATGCTAATTGGCTGGGTCGGGGCTGTNCCCTAGAACCGAGCCCTTGGCAACTTTAGCTACGGAGTTAGCTCCTAAGGCTACGTGCTTCCGGGTCGAGGTCCATATAGCTAGGCCTTAGAAATGCTAATTGGCTGGGTCGGGGCTGTGCTTGCAAGCTTGCAATGGGCTGGCTGGATTTGAATACTGCTTAAGAGCCACAGACTTGGGCCCCAGCTGTCCCAGTGTTTCAGCAGTACGTACACCCGCGAACACTTAAATTATACTCCCAGCTGTATGCTACAGTATCTTNGCTGGATTTGAATACTGCTTAAGAGCCACAGACTTGGGCCCCAGCTGTCCCAGTGTTTCAGCAGTACGTACACCCGCGAACACTTAAATTATACTCCCAGCTGTATGCTACAGTATCTTGGTCCGGCCAGCACGACAATCGAAGCAGAGCTCGAGCTTGCTGTGAAAAAAATGATCGGGGTGCAGCACTAAATTTAAGGATCCTACATGAACCTTATAATCCAAGCACCAGCCCCGACCCACGAATGATTCAACAACCCTAGGCCTTAATCTTACACCTTAACCCTATAAGCACACTTCCAACCACTGCAAGTTAATCTTTAACCTAGGTCTGAATGCTCAAAGCAGCCCCAAACCCAAAAAGCCTGCTTGAAGCTGTGCATGTGTGTGTGTGTGTGTACGTGTGTGTCTGTGTGTGTGTCTCTCTAGATCTCTCTCTCTCTCTCTGTGGGGTTCGTGTGGGTGTCCCTGCGAGTGCAACCGACGAAACTATATGTAGTACACGTATGTATCGATATTTTTAAGCATGTGTTCCATACATTTTGTTGCAGAGAATTCGTGCGGTGATGTTGGCTTAACGGTTCCATGTTGATGTGATCATATGTTTCAATGTGCAAGCGCTTTTTTGGTGTTTTTTGTGTGTGTGAGGTGGCAAAAGGCACTCGTTTTACATCTACTACAACCTTTGTTTTTTAGCCTTTTGAATTTGTCCCAGGGGACACATTTGTCCCAGACGACACATTGTCCCAGAGGCTACTTGCAAATCGTTTTGTATAAAAATCCTATACCTGGAAAACACATTGTGCCCATAACAGCACTTGGGANGGGGACACATTTGTCCCAGACGACACATTGTCCCAGAGGCTACTTGCAAATCGTTTTGTATAAAAATCCTATACCTGGAAAACACATTGTGCCCATAACAGCACTTGGGACCCTTTGGGTGATGGAGGCTTACGACCGTCAGTTTGATGAGCCGCACGGCGAAGGCGCGGGAGCGCGGCCGGAAGGTGAGGCCGAGCAGCCGGAGGACGAGGAGGAGGAAGTGCCGGAAGGTGTCCGACGCTTCTACCGCAACAGCAGGGTGCGAGTGAGCTTTACCTACGCCCAGAACTACCAGTTCGCGTGCTGAAGAAGACCACGGAAGTGGGCGGTCGCAGGGTGTTCATCTTGAAGTCCGTCTCGGGACAGATGACAAACCTGTGGGTGGATGTCCTGAGCAGCCGAGTCGTCCAGCTTTGCCTTCGGCCCACCCTGCAAGGAGTCACCGTGACGGCGTTGAGCCTGGCCGGGCGACAGCTGGCGGAAGCCAGGCTTCCACCAAGCTCGACACTCAAGAGCGCCACTGCTGCTTTGCTGGAAAGCATGGACTTGTCGAGTGCGGAAGCCTCCTTCGTAAAGTTTGTGCTTGGCTCAGAGGCTGCGGCGATGGACCGGCCTTTGCGCAGTTTGAGCACTGTCATCAACGACTTGCGGAAGCGTCGTTGATGACTTTACGAAGGGGTTTTTTTGCTGTCAGGAATGACATGCATGGACTATAAAATATGTGTTTTATATAGTACAAGTTTGTTTTGACAAGGTCGTTGGAAACTGTCCATGCACAATCCTGGCAGCAGGCATGCCGGAAGGCCCGAAGAGGCTATCTGGCAGCAGGCATGCTGGAAAGCCCCGAAAGGGCGGCATGCCTTTGCTCTGCTCAGTCGCGAATTAGTTTGGCAGCTGCAGGAATGCCCAGAAGAGGCTATACTGCATGCGCTTTACGACAGAGAGATCTGAAAAAGAACTGCCTCCAACTGTTTCTGCAAACTTTCGTGTGCATGCAACGGCTGCTTCAGCTATACGTGCAGAGGTTGCCACCGCCGACGCTGCTCACGCGTCTGATGTCAGTTCGCTTTTGCATGCATGGTGCTGCATCAACCGCTGCCAGTGCAGTGAAATCAAGCTTGCAGACATAGCTTGGAGGTCCGATGACAGATGTTTCAAGAACTAAGCAGAAATGCCATTTTGTTCTTCAAAGAAAGCAGTTTTGAGATACATCTGCATTATGCACACGATGTAAGTCCGTCTGTACACATATATTTCGATAGAGTCAGAGACATACTGGTTTTCAGCATGTCGAAGCGCAAGCTGCCGGAAGGCGAGACAACCGAGAGGGTTGCTCGCCACGCATCCAGACGAGATGCTCCGCCGGCTGCCGTTCGCGACCTCACTGGGGAGCAGGTGGACCCCAGAGCAAGGAGGAAAGTGGAAAAGGCCACCGTGGACTGTCTCTACGACTACGTGGAGATTCCGCTAGCCGCGGAAGCGGCGGGTGGTGCGGGAACGGCTGCCGCGGGAGCGGCTGCGGGAGCAGATGCGGAAGCAGAGACGCTGAGATATCCCGTCCTCAACGTCTTCAAAGCCTGGGAAGCTTTGGCGCGGGAGTCGCCAGATTTCCAGCGTCTGCTCCAGGCGAAGGCGGCGGGCGGAAGCCTCGGCCTCAGGTTTTCTGTTTATGGTGACGAGGTGACGCCCGGCAACCCGTTGGCGCCGGACAACCGGCAAAAGGCGTACTGCTTTTACTGCAGCGCACTCGAGTTCGAGGAGTTCCTCCTCTCCGAACAGTGCTGGTTCGTGCTCACCGTTGTGCCCACTGTCACCATGAAGACCGTCAAGGCAGGACTGTCTGGCTTTGTGCGATGTTTGTACGGCCACCTGCGATATCTGCAGCTGGGTGCCAATATCCAGCTTGGCGGAAGTCAGCTCTTCGTGCATNCGATGTTTGTACGGCCACCTGCGATATCTGCAGCTGGGTGCCAATATCCAGCTTGGCGGAAGTCAGCTCTTCGTGCATGGTTCTGTGTCGCACTGCTTGTATGATGCAGCGGCTTTGCACGGAGTGCTGGGAAGCACTGGACAGTCAGGAAACAAGCCTTGCTTCCGCTGCGGCAACATCTACAGTCGCTTCGTGGATTTGCCGCGAGACGCTCGCCGTCAAGGCCTGCGAACTTTGGATGCCACGGAAGATCAGCTTTGCGGTATGACCAATGAGCACATCTTCGAGGTGGTGGACCATGTCGCGGCGGCCTCCCGAGACCAGCCGTCCCTTTTCCTATACAGGTAAGAAACGCTGCATACGTTTCTCATATGTATATATATATATNCCAATGAGCACATCTTCGAGGTGGTGGACCATGTCGCGGCGGCCTCCCGAGACCAGCCGTCCCTTTTCCTATACAGGTAAGAAACGCTGCATACGTTTCTCATATGTATATATATATATATATATGTTGTTTTGCAGGTTTTTCCAAACAATGGCAACCGCTTATAGTGAAGGTGTATATATATATAGGCATGGAGCACGTTTTTTGCTACATGTGTTTGCCCACGATCTTCGTCAGGAAATACAAGGTCAAGAAGCTTGTCACAGACCTTGGCTGGAATGCCGTGGAAGGAAGTTTGCTCACGGACGATGCTATTCGGCGTGAAGTGCCACCTCTCACACACTACTTCGATCCCATGCATGTCTTCTTCGTGCAGGGACAGTTTTCCAGGCATGTTGGTTTGCTTTTGAAGGCATTGAAGAAGATGGGCTGGACCCCTGACAGCATAGCCGAAGCTTGCACAAATGATTCCATCCGACACCGCAGTAGCACTCGCAAGGTTGCCAGGGCGCAATTTGCTCGCGAGCTGGGAGATGCATATTTCACTGAAGGTGGTATTTGGAAAGTCTCCGCATCCAGCCAGCTTGGAGCTGCTCCGTTGCTCCACTTCCTCATCCGTTTCGTAGTCTTTCCAACCATAACTTGTCCTGACTTGAAGAAGGAGTTGCAGGCGTTTCTCCTGCTTGGCTCCGTCCTATCTTTGTGGGTTCAGATCAAGTTTACTCCTTACGGTGAGGCTGTGCGGAAGCATGCTGAATCTGCTGAAGCTCTGCGGAATCATGCGGAAGCATTGGCGCGCCGCTTCCAGAGCGGCATCAACGCCTACATTACTGCTTTTGACGAGGTCTACGGCTTGGAGAAGATGAGGCCAAAAACACATTACATGCTGCACCTCGTGCAGCAGTACAGAGACCACTGTCGGATGCTGGATGCTTTCATTCTCGAGCGCAAACATCGTGCAGCGAAGGCCAAAATCGAGCATCTGTCTGGAAAGGCCCACGGATCGGTGGTGTCCGTGCTGTACTCCCTTTGGAGTCTGCAGGTTTCCGAAATCCGCGAAGCTCAACCCTTCGCTTTCAGTTGCGACGGACGTCGCTTGGATTCTGGGCACTGCAAGATTGAGCTTGGCCAAGTCGTTTGGTTTCCTTTGCACCGCAAAGCAGGTTTGGTGGAAGAAATTTGGCTGGAAAAGCAAATTGTCTGGATTGCGGTCAAAGCTTTCGTGGAAGTCAAGACAGAGCCTGGGTGTTTCGTGTTTGCAGAACCACTGCAAAAAATGCGAGCCTGTCTGCAGCAACACCACTTCTTGCTGCCGCCTTGCTGGATGCTGGAAGGAAACTCTTTGACGATCCTGTTCTGACCCTGCAGTGGGCCCCGCAGCGAGCGGTCTGATGAAAAGACTGTGGCCAGTCCGGGAATGCATACTGCATGCACGCATGTGATGCTGCTGCCCAAAGTAGGCCGGAAGGCATGCGTCTTTATGAGCCGGAAGCTTTGCATCTCTTGTTTAAATTTAAAGGTTCCTTCCTTGATATTTGCCGGAAAGCTTGCGCGTTTATTCGTCGCGGAAGGCTTGCGAGTAAGCCGGAAAGCTTGCGCCTTTGTGCCTTTTGTCTGATGCATGTTTGTCTTTGCGTCTCAGTTGTTGTTTCTCCGTTCCCTTGTTTTTTAGCCGGTAAGTTAACTTTTTCTAACTTTATGTTAACTTATGTTATCTTTTCAGCTAACTTATTTAACCTCGTAGTAACATGTGTATCTTAACTTAAGCCACACGCACAATCGTAGNTTTTAGCCGGTAAGTTAACTTTTTCTAACTTTATGTTAACTTATGTTATCTTTTCAGCTAACTTATTTAACCTCGTAGTAACATGTGTATCTTAACTTAAGCCACACGCACAATCGTAGTGCTTTATATCGAAATGCCCTCATGCCCGATGCGCACCTTCGGCGCAGCTTTTGGCGAAGGCTTCGGGACCGGAGGCGTGGCTGCCTGTTGCACAAAACGCAGCGCAAGCTGAATCACCCGCATAGAATTTCAAAACTGCGGGTGAGCGGAATGCGACAATGGGATGCTATAGCATCTCATTGTTATAAGCCCTATATGATTTCCGCAACGCCTAGTATCCAGAGCCCTCAGGATCAGCCTTCGCGGCAGATTTGGCCACGGCCTTAGCCGCCGACTTCGGAGTTGCCGGCGAGGGCGCCGGCGCCTGCAGATCACCCTTAAGTCGCTAAGCCCAGATCCTCTCGGGCCCTAATATAGCCTTGGGCTTAGGGTTTAGAGGTGTTCGATTGAAGTTGGGTCTGGCAGTCTAGGATTTAGGATTTAGGGCTCTCGAGGTACACCGGACTTTGCAGTTGTTGGGCTTGAGGCTTGACGAAATCATGAGAACCCAATTTGGGGCACTGCATGCCTCAGCTCTCGAAATATAGGGTTTAGGATGTGAGGCTCATGAGTTTAGGGCCGTTTAGGATTTCAGGGAAAGGCCCGGGCAGAGCACGCTAGATGAACTATCTCGACAATCACCCCGAGCCGTACATCGAACCCTGCTCAGCCCGGTGAGAAAAGAAGATCGAACGGCCGCCTTCAATCCCTGGTAACCTGTTGAGACCGAGATCCTTGACCCAACCTCTGCTTGCCGACTGGAGCCCTGGACCAGACTCAAGGAAAACCACACAACGATATATCCCCAAACCTTAGACTGAAAACTGACGAGAGAATCAAAGGTGAATCCCCAAGCCAAAAACAACTGACACTCTGAAATTGTTTGGGCCCGTCTTGTGCCTTTGCCACAGGAGTGGGAGTTGGAGCCATGGGCGCGAGTGCAGCGAGGCAGCCCTCCTCCTCCTGTCAGACACTTTGTCGGTGCTTTTCCTTTGCGGTGTTCAGGCTTTGAAGTTTCAAGGGCTGGGGCTTTATGGTGTTTGAGCGTTTTTTGGGTTTAGGTTCAGGGCTCAGGATTGGGGGTCAGGGTCTTGGGGTTTAGGGTTTGGGCAAGGCGCTTGCAAAATCACCACAACAGTTCAACAGGACCTGGGTTTCCAGATTACTCGCCAAGGTCTTGCTCAATCCAGCCTCTAAACCAAAAACCCGGAACTAACCCAAGCCTTAGATCTTAAAACATCCAAAGGCCCAACTTCGGGTTCACCTTTGTCTCTTTAGACCTCGAACCCCCTAAATCGCTACTTCGGGTGCCAGGCTCGGGTTTCCAACCTCGTCGTCGTCAGCAACAGGGAGCTTGGACAAAGCTTCGGGCTTGGGAGTTCCTGGCTTCCAGAAGCAGCTTTTGGGGCCTAGGGTTTAGGGCGTCAGGGACTGGGGGTGGGCTCAAGGGGAGTTTAGGATGCAGGGTTTTCTGATTCTAGGGTTTGATATGCTTGAAGGCTTAGGGGTTTACGATTCAACGATTCACGTGAAAAAGACAAGGGCTCTAGAGTTCAGGGCGTGCGGCCTTAAGGTGGGGTTTATGCAGCCCCGGGGCCCGGTTGACCGAACTTAGGGGGGCACCAACAGCATGAGCTGGGTGTCGTGCAGTGCGCAGAGGACCCAGCGCAACAACAATCAAGCAGGCGAGAACGGTAAAGCAGGGTCATACAAACGCAGAATAAAGCCTCAAGAAGTCTCGACAACTTCTTGTAAGGCTTTCAGAGAATAGCTCTTAATTCTTGAGGCTGCCATGCAATGCTGTCGCTGGATGATTTTGCCGAGTTGAAGATCCAGGGCTTCTGGGTGACTTTCTTACAATCTGGACCTACCATGACCTTCTGTGTAAGGTTCCATATCAAAAAGCATCCGAGAAAAATGCTCAGAATTGAAATCGGAAGTCGGATTTGGTGGTAGAACCCGGGGGCGTCCTTGCACTGCAGGTGCCGGCGGTGCCGGTGATGCTGATGGGGGCTTGGCCGCTGCTGGAGCCAGCATCTCCTGCTGGGGGTTCAGGTGCGGAGGGTTGACGAATGAGAGCCTTGGGATTAAGGCTTGGAGGTCTCAGGGTTTAAAGACTTCCCTCCACTCCAACGGCCTGAGCCTGTAGTCCAACACAGTCTCGTCTTACGCCGGTAGCACAAAGGGGCCTCATCAGAGGACTCCCCCACATCCATGCTGGCAACGACCTCGGTCATGTTAACGACAAGTGGCGATCGGCCAATGCTAGCGACAGGGCTTCGGGTTCACGGCAACGAGGCCGAGCACTGACTTGCATCACACGCGGACCCCGCAACGACAACTATGAATACCCGGAATGCCCGAAACATGTCTCCGAGCAGTTTATGGGTTATGATTGTGTAGGTTTAAGGCTTACCGTGAAAAGTATATGGGATGTGGAAGAGGATAGGGCATTCTTCAAGTGCCTGATTTTTGGAAACTTCAAAAGGGTTTGGGTAGGAAAGCCACCAGCTACTACTCGTCACCATCCTTGGGATCTAGCAAGGGCATTGGCTTCAAGGTTCTGAGCTGCTGACAACGCTGCGCAGGGGAGGCGCCTGTGGAGATAACAGCCGCTCAGGCTCCGGGCTTCGAGCTTACATTATGCCTTTTGTTGGATCATGAATTCCTGCTTGGTGGTTTGAAGCGCGATGCGGAGGCTAGGAAGCTCTTGAGTGCGGACCTTTCGGGTTTGGCATCTGGATTGGACATTTGGCCTCGGACTGGCAAACGCATGCTCCAATCCTACCATGTTTAAAAAACTACTGCGGTTCTCTCTCCTGGCACCACCGTTGTTGCATCTTGCCTCATCACATTGCTACGAGCTGGTCCATGAGTCATGAATGCGGCAATTTCTGCCAATCCCGCTTGTGAGGCTCTTGCTGGAATGCAAATCCTTCAGCAGCGAGACCTGAGAAAAGCCTGCCTGCTCCATGGAACCGCCAGAAAAGGGGCCTCATATGCACCTTCAATACAAACATCCCCGAAAATTATGGGGACCCGCAGCCAGGGACCCTCAACCTAATTCAAATCTCTTGAGAAGCTGGAAACGCAATCCAAGTTGCGGGGAACTGGGAAGAGAAAAAGTCTTCGGGGCGTCGTGCTTTTGGGGTGCCAGCTTAGGATCTCAACACCCGTCACAAGCCCAGCAGCAGTCTCCTCCTCTGACGGCGCACTGGGCGGCGCAGCTGGAGCCTTACTTCCGGCGATACGAGCAATCATCAACAACAGCATTGACCACCACCGCCAGCAAAAGCACAACCACAGGGGCTCCGACAGCTCAGCAGTTTTTGAAGTTTGTATTTGAGCCGCCAGCACGAAACCCTACACAGAAATGCTTTGAGCAGTAGCCTGCGTAAGTTCACAGTGCACGGTTCAGTGACTCAAGCACCAATGGAATCTTGTCTGTGTTGAACCTGCAACTCAGCATGCTAGATGTGGATACGCCACCCCTTGCACCCCACATAGTGCCGTTGCGCGGCGAGACAGCCGAAGTTCAAAACCCCAAACCCTGAGCCCTAGGTAATTACCAAAGTAGCCCAAAATGACATTGACAAATTACACAAACAAGCGGCTCCAGTGGCTGGTGGTGATGCGGTGGCCGCAGGCATGGAGTCTGGAGGCTTGGCGGCCGGCGCGAGCATCTCCTGCTTTCTGTGCTTATTCATTCATTTATTCCTTCTTTCCTTCATTCGTTCGTTCCTTCGTTCATTCATTCATTTCACTCAACTCATTCATTTCGCTCATTTCATCCATACACCCAGCCACCCACCCATGCCTGCATGCATGCATGCATTCATTTCGAGGATTTGCTCCCGCTCCTACTCTTCCTCGCACTCTGACTCGGACTCTTGCTGTTACTCTTGCTCTTCCTTCTCCTACTTTATAATCTATAGTATAGTCTGATATTATCATATTGGTGTGGTGATGTTCACTCTTCGACGGGCTGGGGTATATTGGGATTTAAGGGATTTCGGGGTTTTGGATGCAGACTCTTTCCCGCTACCTATTGCATCCGACGAAGCTTTAGCAGAAGCGTACTGACAGGGACTCAAGTCTTTCACCACTCCCTCGAAGCAACGCGGCTGCATCAAATGGCATCACAAGTCTTCCTGTGGCTGTTCTACCCATTCTGTTGCCACTGCGACTACATACGTAGACCTGCAGCCTTGTAGATCCCCAAACCCGAAACTCGCCGACCCCCAAACTCCCTAAGCCAAAACACGGCAGCTTACACAAACCCTCTACAAGCCCTATGTAAACACAACATAGATCCGTACAAACCCTGTTGTAGACCCCATCGAAACTCTGATCAAACCCTAAACCCTAAACCCTAAACTCTGTAAACCCTAAACCCCCTAACCCTAAACCCTGTGTAGTTTGCAGCACGCTGCCTCATCCGAAGAGTCTCCGAGGTCCATGCTGGCGACAACCTTTGCCAGGCCAGCCGGACATCGATTGAGCAAGGACTTTGTCACGACTATAGGGGCCTTAATAATTAGAATAGGGATTTGGAGCCCATGATACCATAGTTATAAAAAGGAACCCCCAACATAGTATTGGTACTTATTTAGGCTCCTATATTCTCTATGCTTGGGATCTGCTTTACTCTGCTTGCACTTATTACCCTGGCTGCGCTCATGCGCTCCTGAAGCCATGGCGGCGGCCTCCTCAACGAGAGATCCTTCAGCCCTGAGCTTTTACATCAAGGGTTTTGGGTTTGGGTTTCAGATCTATAGGGTTCGTTGTGCAGCGGGTCTCAGGAGCCGGCAACGCTACGGAGCTGCGCTGGTGCCTGCAGAACAGGGCTCCAGAAGTCTTCAGGGAGGCTTGAGGACTTTTAAACGTGGGTTCAGGTCCTCGGGCTTGGGGGGCTTGGGGCTGGTTTTAGGTATTTAAAGTCAAAGCTTGCCTTTTGCTTTCGACGTCTAGGGCCTAGGGTCCCAAGTATGTTGTAGACTCCTGGTTCCGGGCAGATGTTCTTTGTCACATGCACACACGTTGCAACGAAATTTCTTGGCTAAGGATCTCTAAGGGCTCAGGCTTTAGGGTCTGGGAAGTACTAACGCGTGGTGCTAGAGCTGCTAGATGGTGTTGAGGCCTTCAGGTGAGGACGTATCACCGCAACCAGCAGCTTCGAAGGAAGTGTTGCCTCCTCTTGCTCCTCCTGCGCGGCTGCTGGAGCCTGCTTCAATGGCAATCTTCTGAAGGGCCCTATCGACATTTGGAGTCAGGGTTGAGGGGGTGAGGTTTCTGGTTCAGGATTTAGGACTGTCAGTAGTTGAGATGAAAGCGTCACTTTCCAAACTCCAAACTTCTGGATTAATCAACAGCAGGGTCGACGCTTCTCGAACAAAAATGAAAGTGGATCGACACGATTCAGTTGCACAGGGTCGGGCCATGATTGGGATCGAGATGGTGCACAATGCGGTGGTCCCTTCTTTTCTAGTGAACCCATGATTTCCTGCGGAACCCGCTCCGGGCTTAGTGGATTGCCGTTGATGGGTTCTGTGATCTCCACGGCCTGCTACGCAATCAACTCGGCTCCGCAGGCTTCAAGCGTGCACAGCTGAGTGACTCAGTACCTCCGAGGCCTAAAACTTTCGAAACTCAACGAACGAAAGACCAACCGAAGCCCCGCACCATCAAGCTCGGTTGCTAGCTAATTGAGATGAACACAAATTCGAAGCTCCTGTACGTACCATAAAGCCCGCATCCTTGCCCAAGATCTTACACCCCGGACTGTGGCACTTCCTACAGTCCTACAGAAAGAAGGCTCGAGTATGCTAAGGCTCCGGCTTCGGCCGCCGGCGCACGAGCTCCGATCATCTCGTCCTGGAGCTCAACTGCATACCCCTTTGAGGTCTCGGGCGTAAGGGTTCTCACGTCAACTTCAAATCATTGTGCGGCTGAGGGTGCAGGGGTTGAGGTCAACCGCAATCCCGTTCCGGGTTGAAGTCAAACGGGCTTAGGGGCCGGAGTGTAAAGAGGATTATACGGGGCTGAATCGGCTGGACAGCAGCAGCCCAACCTCGTCATCAGAGAGCACATCGAAACATGCCATGGCTGATGGGTGGCTCAGTGGAAGGTGTTGTGGATGCCAGGATACGCTCTGGGCCCTAAACCCTGAGCCAGAAACTGCTTTGTTTCAAATCGCGTGTGCACGATGGCAGGGTTCGCTTCGAAGCTACATGATTAGCGGTAGAATCAGGTAGATGCTCGAGATGTCAGGGTTCGGATGTAGAGCTGTTGGAGAACGGATGGTGGCGTGCTTCTGTAACTTTCCTGATGACAGGAACCCGCTTCCTTCCTCATGAGCCATGGCCTGCATTCAGAGCCATCGGGATGGGTCTTAACCTACCGCAATGTACCTTTGGTTAGTAGGGAATGGAAGAATGGTAGTAATAGTAGTTATAATTGTACCCCATTCCTCCATTCCCTACTAACCAAAGGTAAGTTAAGCGCTTCGGGCTCCCGGTGGGATTCGGACTTTAGCTACAGGGGCTCAAGGGTTGACCCTGAGTCCCTAAACCCCTACTTAGTTGCTGAGTTCATAAGCCCCAAAAAGTTTACGCTTTCAGTTTTATAGTGGGTAATATTGTCCCAAAAAGTGTAAAGTGCATCCACTCAGCTAGTAAGCCTACATGTTAAACCCTCTTTTGGGGCTGCATGGTCGTTGGGTTCAGCTTCCTTGGATCCAGCTAAGACTCCCAGGATAGATGCACAAACCAGCTCTCCAAGCGGCAGACCCTTACCAAGTCTATTCATGAATTTTTGCGGGCACCACCATAAAAGTCCGAATGGTTCGGAATGTCATTCCATACGGCTCCCGAATAAACATCATCGTGCAGCAACCTCTAGAACTTTAGTCTGAGTGTTTGGGCCTCTATGCTTCTTGTTATCGCCCAAAACCGAAGTTTTGTCTAGGGTTCAAGGTGGTGTCGGGATCACGAGATGCCCCAAAGCTCGACTTTTGTGCCACATGTAAGTATCGCTGTCGAAGCGCACGAAACGCATGACCGCTTCGCAGACGTGAACCATAGACTCCGGAACAACCACTTTGTCACGGCTTCTTGATATCGGTGTTCGACACCATTCACAGGACATGCCAGAAAGGCTCGCAAACGGGTCCAGAAGCAAACCCACCCCCTCGGGATTGGGATCAAGTACAAAACGCACAAAAACCAACTGCATCGAACGAGACCTCGATATAGATACTATTGTATGATCTGAAAGCGCTTAGTAAGCCAAACGAAGAAGAATGCAGTGCCCAACAATGGTTCTGCAATATTCGAGAACCCTACCAAGCAGTTAAACGTGACACCCAAATCCTTCTGACCTGGACCCCTCTAAACCCTAAGAGACCAGAGCCTGTGCTGCCCTGGGCTTGCGACGTCTTCGTGGCATCCCACTGCTTCCCCACATGCTGGCCCACGAGGAGGTCCTGTGGCAGAAACTTATTCCAGACTGTGGGTTTGGGAATTAGGCACAAATCAGGCAGGGCCCATAGAATTAAGAATTCCGTTTTTGGAATCCTGAGGATAAGGGTCTGACTGCTTATGACTGCATGCCTACTAACCGTACCCGCAAGACTTTCTCATCTCGACTATTGATTCGGGTCGCCTGCCGCGCGGCGTTGATGACCGTCAGCGCCTCTCTGGCTGGTTCGGAGAGCCGTGTAAACTACGTAATGAAGGACTTGGATGCAGGTTTCTTGTTCGGGATTTCGGGAATGAAAACTGAAGGTGCCGGTTGAAGATTTGTGTAATTTGGGCTCTATCTCGCGGCTTTTTAATGTTCGCGTAAAACGGAATGTTCAACTCAAGTCCGGATTGTCCATTGCTTAGGGTTTGCTGGGAAGAGCAACAAGTAACGGGGCACAACCGTAGTAGTGCACCCCGGAAAGGTCACCACTCCTTCGACCCAGCGAAGGAACATCAGGCTCGACTGACCCCTGAATGACCGACGGGACTCGAGGTTTCCGTGCCTAGGGTTTGGGCTTCGGGGTTCTACACCGACCGAGATCCTACACCCTGAACAGCAAACCCCAAGCCCCAAAATCCTACCTCAGACTTCACATATGTAGCCCGAACCCTTGAATCCTAAAGCCATAAGCATTCCAAAAACTCTCGAAGCCCATCCACTGCTTGCCTCTTCCTCCTCGACGCTTCCCGGCAGGAGCACCACCGCCATGGCTCTCGAGAGTCCGGGCTTTGGATGTCTAGGGGTTTGGGATTCTGAGTGTGTTTGGGATTCAGTAGCTTCTGGCTTAGACGTCGACAAGTTTGGGGCTCGAAAGCCCTCTCAAGATCACCTCTTTAGTTGTCGGCTGGCAAGCTACGCGGCCCTAAACCATGCGCTTCTTTCCATTGCTGTCTGGGGTTGTGGGTTTGAGAGTTTAGGGTGTCTGGGGTCTGGGCTACAAAGCTCAGGACCATGCAACCCATGCCGTGCTCTGAGTCATTTTTGCTAGACGGCCGCAGCAAACAACACGAAGAAGAAGGGCGCAGGCTTCGAGTTCGGGGAGCTTACATGGACGTAAAGCGAGGACCTTACAAAGGAGCTAAAACCCCAAGCCCTGAATACCAAAATCCTAAACGAGACTCCGTACCGTTCAATCTTTAGTATTTAGGATTAGCCGTATGGCTTGGGGTTTGTCTGTGTGTGTGAAGTTTGGAGCTTGCTGGGTCTGGGGTAGAGCGAGCCTAGGAGGGGGAGGAAAGGCGATGCCTGTCAGCCCTGCAACTGAGTGCATCACGGTCCTCTGAACTTCTTAAAACCCCCGATAACACTGACTACCTCGGAGATACATAAAATCAAAATACTGGACATTCTTCCAGTACCCCAACTACAAGGATCTTGATGGCTTGGAAAGTATGCCCGAGAGTAAACACATGTTGCAGTGGCAATGCTTACTGCGACCTCCATGTAGAGCAAAAGCCCTGCATCCCCACTCCAAGTCGCGAGCTTAAGGATCAAAGTGTGTGGCTTTCGGATGCCACTCCGGTCGTTTTGGCCATCACGCGCTCATTGAAACAGCGGTGTGCCGGCTTCGCCGAGATCGGCATACCTGGGTTTGGCAGAACAAAGCCGCCTAGACAGTCAAACACGGGCTTGGAGCGGCCGGGCTACAAAATGCTGCATTCCAGGATCGGGGTTTAGAGCGCATAGTAATCGCAGAGAGGTTCTATTGCCTCAAGACGTCACGGCACACCACGTGAAGCGTCATGTCACAGCTTGGGGCTTAGCGCTCCGTTCTTCGCCTGCCTGGAAATTGCTGAGCTCCTACGGCGCCCGACCCTTCGTCATACTGAAACTTACGAGCCTGGACACTTCACATGGCTCATCCCTGCAATCTCCAAATCCTGCAACATGTAAGCCCTGTAAAGCCCCATAGGAGCCCATACAAGTCTAAACCTTCAAAAGCTCTGAACCACCCGCTGAGCTTCTGGCGCACTCCTGGGGACCCCGTCGCCGAGGCGCCGGGTGCGGCTGCCGCCTGCCACAGCTTCTGGCTTCGTGGGGAGTTTCGGAGCAAAGTTTTACCATTTGGAGTTGCGGGGTTTCAGGAGTTCAAGGCTTTATGATGTCAGGTTTCGCGTTCCGAACGTAGTTTTCAGTGGAGGAGTATGGTTCATAGTGCAAGCTTTCGGGCTTCGGGCACCCCCGTCGGGCTCGAGAGTTGATATTCGCAGGGTTTGTAATTGGGGCTTAAGGCTTGTTATGCTATGTTACTTCTTATCTAGGTCGTAAACCTTCAAAAGGTGTTTATCTGTGATAGTTCGCCTACAAGGCCGGTTGAGCCCTTGAGCCCTCTGACCACCATCCTGAAACCCTACAGGCCCTAGAGACCACCTGAGCCCTGAAGCCCGGGACCCCAAACCTCAAACCCTATAGGCCCTATAGTCCTGCAGAACACCAATAATACCAACCCTCAAAACAGATCTTAACCGGACCCTTGAAGAAGCCCTAAACCCTCAACGAAGGCCTGCTGCCATGGACCGCATGGACTCGGCCCACTGCGACCAGCCACGCGAGGCCCTGTGGGCGGTCCGAAGTCCAGGTTACCGCTCCATGAAGCTGTCGGAACGGGGGGTTGGGGGCTGTCAACTCTTGCCCTCATGCCCTACATGATCTCTCTGTTGCGTCCTACGGACTTGTAGCACAATATGACTTGAACAAAGGTTCAGGGGAATATTGCTCTGCTGCAAACAGGAGGAAAGGACGAGGCTGATTCTTGTGCTGCAAGCTGCGGGACAAGGGTTCGGGGCTGAGTAACAAACCATGCTGTCTCTCCGTTGCCAGCCTCTTCTTTGCACGCCCGCCAAGCAAGGCCTCGTGGCTTGAGAGGAATTCCAACGGCCAAAACCCTCAAGCTTCAGTTAAAAAACCTGAAATCTTAGGTTACAATCCGAAGACCCGGAAACCCAACCCTATCACCTCAGTGCCAAACCTTGAAGCCTTAGCTCCATTGAAAGCTAAGCTCCAGGCAAACAAATCGAGAAATCCTGAAGCCACAATGATGAAGCCTAGACCACAGACTCAAGAAGCCCCAACCTGCTTGATTCAGTATACCTAGTGGACTTGCAATCGGGTTCAAGAGGAGAAGTAATAGATTACAAGCCGCTTGCTAGCACCCTCATCCTGCGAGCAGACCTGTCTGAGCCCATCAAACATATCGACTGATTACCTCTACAACTTCAAGGTGGGCTTAGGCCTGAGACCCGAGGTTTGGGGCTTAAGGTGCTTGCATCATTCTGGACGGTAAGGTTTGAAAGGATTGGTACGTGTATCGTGCAAGCGTCAGGAGACTTTTGTGTTTGACTCTTCCAAGCTGAGCTGATTCCACATCGATGTTAGGGCTGAAGGCTGCGATTCTTCCCTGCAGAAGATTGACAGCTGAAAGTTTGCGGTTACAAGATTCGGCACGCCCATTTCCAAGCCGCCCGGCGATCCTCTTATGAGTTGGAAGTGTCGGAAATAACCACAATTGCGAACGCAACAACCTGCGAAACCATGGTGTCAAAGTGTGGGATCGCAGGATGCAATCAATCAGGATGCGAGAATGATCGGAAACTCAAGGAGATTGTTGCTTGGCAAGCAGGAAAGCAGATGCAGGACAAAGCTGCGCAGAAACATGCAGCGCAGATCGTGTCAAGTCACAGAAGCAGGCACACAAAATTCTGCAGAATTGCAGCAAAAGCTCAGGCCAGGCGGAGTCCAACAAATTGGACACTGACCGAGGATCCTTAATGCTGGAGAATCTCACTTTCCTTCAAGAACATTAGGAAATTAGGATATTGCAACTTTGTGGTAACTGCCGCAAGCCCTTAAGACTTCAAGTTCGCGTAGCTGACCTGCGCACTGAGCCCGAGACGTTGCCCGCCGCGCTTCCGGGTGCGTCGTAGAGCGGGTCTCCGAGATCCTCCGCATGGAGGATTTGCGGTTTTTCGCTACAAGGACGGACACTTATAAACGGTCTTGTACGAAGGGATAAATGTCATGGAGTGCAGGGTCAAGGCATTGCTAAACGAAGGCCACCAAACAGGTTCCGAAATTTTGTAAGCGCCTGCAAAGTTTTCCAATTCGTTTTAGGCTTGACATTAAGGGATGAACAGCCTGTTTGGCATGTAAAGTCCACGGGCTTTGGATGCAGCATGATGCAGTCCTGGACAGGCTTTGGGGTGCATCGTTTCAGCCCGGGGATCGGAGCTTCAAGAGGGAGGGGGGGCCATGGTTTTGAATCCAGGGTTTCTGGCTCAGGGTGCAGAATTACGCGTTGACGGAATAGAGCTGAAGGTTGAAAACTCATAGTTATGTCTTCAGGGCTTCCCGACATGTTGAGAAGAGGCGTTGTCCATTGAGACTTGTCTGCCTCTTGTCCCTTGAAGGTGGCTTACCAGCCAGTCTGAAGACGTTGACACCAACCCCAATGCCGCAAACGGCAGCACCCTGTAAACGTCACACCCCGAAACCCCTAATCCTCGAAATACCCCGAGACCCATACTCTAAGCCCCTATATATTGCAAGCCCGCACACCAAGAAAACACCCAACTTTTTGTTCAAACCTTGACCCCCCAAGCCCTAAGCTCCTAAGCCCAAAACCCCAAACCCCTCAATGTCAAAGCCGAAGCACCTACACCCGAGTTTCTTCCAATAGTTCGAGAGCACTGAACCTCTTCGAAGTCATTCTCGGGCCACTGAAACTACCGAAATGTGAATATTTCAGGGTGTTAGGTCTCCAGCTTTAAAGTCCAAGATCCTAAGGCTTAGGCCGAAGCGGTCCTAAGCCAGGGCTAAAACACAATAGTTTATTGCACTACTCCACCTAACACCTCGGAAGAAACCCTGCTTCAGAACAGCCCTATCTAAGACCCGAAAACGGCAATCTCCGGCAAGAGGCGGAAAAAAAGGGACACGTAACGACCGCGCAAACGTCAGATCCCAAAACCTTAGAAACCGCTTATCTAACCTTCCAACATCCCCTTTCAAACGGGAGCCCCGATCGCGAACCTCGGGAGACGCGGAGGGACGGCTGGGAGACCTGGGCCGCAGAGGGATCCGAGCTCAAGGCTGATAAGGGTTCGACGAACAATTGACAAGGGTTTAGGATGTAAATGGGCGGGTGAAGAAACGGCCTGGAGCCGCGAAACACCCCCAAAGGGTTATTACTGGTTTAGGTTTGCGCGTCTGCAGGCTCCAGGGTTGAAGGATTCAGAGTTCAAAATCACAAGGAGCCCTATGAGCAAGTACTGCGCGATGTGTAGTGTTTCTCATGTGTAGCGGCGTGAGGTCGAATGAAGACGGCAAGTCCCGAAAGTGCTTCTGCAAGAAAAGCTCTTGCGTTTTTTGCATTGAGGTCGCCTGATTCTTCAGCAGAAGATGCAACAGTTGGATGTTCTTGAAGCCATATCAATCCCATGATTAGCTCAATCCCACTGACCCACTGAGCCTGTGAACAAGTCATTGGCTTCTCTACAGACCCAAAAACTTGCGTACTGTCAAGATTCAGCCCCGAGTCTCGGTCACACCTAATCAGAAACCCCAAGCCTTAAGCCCCCAAACCCTCACGCCGCCACCGTAACATCGACCCTGAGCGACAAAAACGCTTGAGACAATCTTGGGCCCCCGACCGATCTGAAGACTCCTTGGTATTGTCAGGAGGCTTCGGAATCAGAGCTCTAATGGAAGGTTATTTTACAGTTGAATCTTCTCGGGTTTAGGTCTGCGAGTTGAAGTTCTGCCTTTGCTTGTTCACTGGTCAACAAATTTCTGCACTATGGCCTCCAGGTCACACAAAGAGGAACATGAACGCGTTTCTTTGCAGATACATATACGTACATGCCCAGCAAAAAAAGTTTTAACTCTAAGGGCTACTTCAGCATTGGCGCGTGCACGGCCAGCTCAGACAGATGTCAGCGGGATGTAGACTGCACGACAAAGGATGCAAAGGGTCCAAAGTTTCCGCGACGTGGTAACCGTGACAGTCCTAACCCTCAACTGCCCACGAAACGTTTGCAGAATCGAACCGGACTAAAATAGTAAAGCTATACTTGATATTGAAATATCAAACCATCTCTAACCAAACTCTCAAACCCTTGAGTTTTACCAGGGCAAGTCTCGAAGCACAAGAAACTCTAACTCTGGTACAATTCCCGAGCATGTGGGTCTCAAGCCTTTCGATCCTGAAAGCCGAAACCCGAAAGTTCAGCCTCGAAGCCCCTCCTTCCCTACGCCTCGCAAGCCCGAGACCAAAAACGCCGAACCCGAAACCCGAAAAGCTTCTCCAACACTTCAAACCCAAGGCTGCGGCCGGCTCGAACTGGGAAGCCCCACCTGCGCCCAGAGGCAAGACTTTGGGCTCGGAGCATCAGGAGAGTTTCGAGGGTTTGGCTCAGGGTTTGGGCCTTGGGCGTCTGTCTGCAGGATTTGAGAATTGGGACCGTAGGGGTTGAGGTGTCAGTGACTGGCGCGAGCATAAGAGAACTGCGATGGCCAGGGGTGGACAGGAAGTTGCCTTTCAAAATTCTAGCAAACCATAATATAGCAAGAAGAGTCAGGAGTACGAAATCATGTCTAGTCTTAGTTCAAGAATGCATGGCGAGACATTCTGCATGGCTTTGACTTGCTAGGTGAAAGTACAAAAATCGCCATTACTATCATCAACATCATCATCATCACCAGCATGCTCATCACCATCATGAGCAGCAGCAGCAGCAACTGCAACAACATCGTCTCTGCACGAAGCGCAACCCCCACAAACTTGATGTTCGGCCTGTGTCGTCGATGAGGAGCCCTTCAGGCGACTCGCTGATGACACGGGCAGCTGGGACATTCCGGACCTCTGAATCCCGGGGCCGGAAGCTGTTACATCATAGGAAGCCAGCCATGTACCAATGTCTAAGCATGTGTAGCCTCTATCTTGGGCACACGTCTGCACAACGTGTATAAGCGCAACGTGTATAACATGTGCACAATGCATATACTGTGTAAAGTGTGTATACGATGTATAACATGACAACAAAATATGTATGAAAAGTACATAAAGTGTGCGATGTGTGTATAATAGGCATAGCCTGTATAGCCTGTAACGTATGAAAACGTGCAAATCTTCAAATTTATGCTCATCCTGGTCCTCCTTAGCCATCTTCCTACTAAAGCTTCATGATCGTCATCATCTTCGTATCTTCATATCCGTCCATCCTCGCATTCGTCTTCATCTTTTCCGCCATTACGGTGTTCCGCATGCGCCGTATGATGATTGTAACTAATCGCTGTTCCTACTCCTCCCGCTAGTGACTGGTCCTTCCTACTAGTCCTACTACTCCTACAAGCACTATACTACTGTCCTGCAGCCGCTGCAGCAAGTTCACAGAAGGCCCCACGCATCCAACTCGATGGCAAGATCTGGGAACCCAATGCCAAGAGAGCGGAAGCTCTGATCCCGCATCACAACCCCGAACACTACACCCCGAACCCTCAAACTCAGCGCCCGAAGCTCAGAAGTTTAAGTCCTGAAAGAATTACTTCCGAATCCTACCCATAGCCCAAAACTACAGGCAATGCCATGGTTATGAGCTTTAGTTTCAGACTTGTAGGGTTTTAAGTTTGAGGCTTTCGTGCTTAGTTTTAATTTTTAGTTGAGGGCATATGGAAGCCCGGAAGTTTCTGCTGCTAACATCTGAGGCCGCCAGCGCCAATGGCTCCCGGAGGAACGGACGAAGGAGGCGGCGCCTCTACGACAAACCCCTGAAACCAGAACCCTCAAGATTTCAAGACTTCCGAATCCTTTGTCATGCTGTCTTATGAAGTTCTGCGAAGGCAGCACATAAGTTTCGGTGGGAGACCGCACAGTTCAACGTGCTTCGGGTGGATCTTGATAAGGCTGAGGCCAGCGCATCCCTCCTTCATTTCCTACGCATACTGTATCGTGTCGACTTCAATGGGGAAGCCACACCACACCCCGCATGCACATGCAGGACCTGCCTGCCTGCCTGCCTACATCCACACACGATTGTATAAACAAGAATGTACCCATGTAACGCGTAGCACGTAAGTATGCGCACATATACCTATCAGACACACATGCCAGAAAACAACACACGAGCTGCAGAGCATGTGCAGCGTGAACCCTCAAACACTCAAACCCTAAACCCCCTGAAACCAACAAAACTCGAAGCCCTAAAGCTTGCAGTAGCTTATACTAGTAACCCTTCTAACCTTAAACGTCAAAGTTCGGCATGGCCTTTGGCCGTCCGTCCTCGTCCTCGACGCCCATGGCGCGAAGAACCTCCGAGATGTCCTGGCTAGTGGGGGGAGTTGGGGTTCAGAGGTTTAAGGTGTAGGGCATCCTTGACTCTTAAGCGTTCCTCAGTACAGCGGAGTCAAGGAGTCGGATGATGCTGAAAGGCCCAAAAGGCTTCGAGGGTCTTGGTTCTTCCCGGCTCTGCGGAGCAGCTCCGGAGTTTCGGTTGCTAAGCCTGCAGTGGCTCAGATTTCATAGGGCTGTTCTTGTCCCAGCTATTCAATACTAAATCCGAAACCCTAAAAACTTCCAGCCCAAAGGCCTGGGACCCTGGGTGTTGATAGACCTCAAACCATTTTGAAGAGCCTGTATACACCGTAGTGAGAAGCCCAAAACAGTTTGCGAAGTATTCCTCGAGTATAATAGTAAACCATACAGATCACATGATCTTCGGGGTAGTATAGAGATCTGAATATTTCGTAAGAACATCTCCGTTCAGACTCTATTGCTATACTGTGATAGCACAGCCCCTCAGATCATCTTCTAACAATGAAGGCCAGTAAACCCTAAACCCTATAAAAACCTAATCAACCTGTCCAAAAAAACTATTCAAATTCTGTCTCCTATATACATATTTGGAGGTAGCAGTAACTATAGATTCTGAGAAACCTGGCTCGGGTGTCCAAACGGCTCCCCGCCTCCACCAAGGTGATGAGCTCCTCGAGCTCCTCGGGGCTTTGGGGATCTGCAAAGGATGATGAAAACAACTCTGAGAGGTCTAGGTCTCTCTGTAGGGGATTTTTGCAAACGGTTGTGCAATTTCCGTCAGTGATGCGATTTATGTAGATTTGCGAAGGCTTCATGAGAGCTTGATAAAGCATTCTCAGGCTTCAGGGGTTCAGGGGTTCAGGGGTTCAGGGCCTAGGGTTTAGGCTCAGCATTAAGGTCCGGCGCGTACGATTGGGTCATAAGGGTTTGGGTCATAGGGGCTGGGGTGTTTGGCCCTGGACTCGGATAAGGACCCGACAAAACTCAAAAAACAAAAACCTTAAGGTAAGCCTTTAACTCCAACTCCTAAACTTGCACCTCACAATCTTCACGGCAAAACCATCGAGCCCTGATGGATGCACTTAGGATTTAGGGGTTAGGGTTTTGGGGGTTCGAGAAAATAGGCTCCGAAAAGTGCGAACTATAAGTACGGTTGCAGGTAAGATGACCGCACTTAGGACACCTGTAGCCACATTTCCAACCACCGACTGCCAAAGGCCCGCCATCCTCCAGCTATAGAACCCGAAACCCTGAACCCTCAAACCTAATACCTAAACTCCTCCAAATACGCAAAACACTAGAACTCGAAGTCGGAACTCAAAAAAGCTCTTACTGCATGATGCCACATACAAAACCCTCGAACATCTGGTACAGCCTTTGTAAGCTTATATAAAGACCTTCTGAATCTCATTGTCCAGCTTCCTAGCGCAACTGAAGATGAAATTCTTCTTTGGGACTATGTAGGCACTGCACTGCCCAACAAGGGCTTAACTGCTCGCCTCCTACAGAATTTCTCTCCAAAACCAATATAACCATAAGAGAGGAGCCTGTGGGTCGAAGTCCCGGCCCTGCTCCAGCGCCTGACAGGCTCGAGCCCGTTGTTGTGCAATACGGGTGTTCAACGGAGTTGGCCGTGTTTTGCCGGAGCCTAGGGTTTAAGGGCTTATAGGGCCTTAGGAGTTCGGCGGCTGTCATCCACGGTTTTTTTTTTGAACGCCTTTTTCCTTCTGTTCACGCAGTAGCAACAGAACGTCCGGAACCTACAGTTGTAAGAGGCAACTATCCCTTGCACTTGCAGACTCAGTTTTTATGTACCGCATCACTTTGAACTCCATTGTCTCGTACTCCATCACTTCGGTCGCCATCGTCGTGTGCCACATTTTGAGATGTCCCATTTTCGAGGCGTTCCTGGGTTGATTGAGTCTGTGAGCTGTCGGGGATTGTGGAGGTAGGCAAAGCCGACGGCCTCGGAATTCCAGCCCATAGGTGTAATCCCTATGCTTGCTGTTGAACATACCCTTCGGACACATCCCAGAGGACCTCCTTCCCGAGCACCATCGCAACTCCTTGCAGCCCTGTTTCACGAAGCTGACGAAGCCGCAGGAGCCAAGCATCACCCTGCAATCCTTGGACTTGTGCATCAGTGAGTTCACCTCGACACCACGCCACAAACGTCACCATGACACAGGACAGAGGCACAACCGGCACAGCTTGGGCTTCTCCCGGGTCCGAAATAAGGAGAGCGGGTTCATCAGGCGAAGGGTCCCTGCGCATATCTAGCTCCTGAGCGAGGTAGGGCTCGATGGCTTCCAATCCCCAAGCACGCCACAATCGGAAGAGGTGAAGCCATAGGGGGCTGAGGCCTCGCTGGACAGCTTCATCTGATCTCCATCCTGCCTTCCACTGCCCGTAGATGGATTCGAACAGAGCGAAGCGGATACGGGGCTGCCCTGGCGCCATCATGGCAGAGGTTTCATGCGTAGGAGAGTCCCCTTGTGACCCCAGAGCATCGGCGACTACTTCACCAATGCCGCCTTCCAATCCATGTCCCGGTCCGTTGTCTTGTTCTTCATCTTCCACTGCTGCCACAGCTTTCTGTGCTTCCAGGAGTTCCACCACTTCGTTCCCGTACTGCTGCGCGATGTCAATAGAGGACTTTTTCCCATCCCGCCACTCGGAGTAGAGGGACTCGAACTCGTGAAAGTCAAGCTGCGAAAGCGTCGCATCAGGCACTCCCTGTGACTGCCCACCTCCCGCAGCCACCTCTCTAGACGGTGACGGCACCCCTATTGTGGACACCGTGTCCGCCTCCGGCTCAAAGGATGCTCTCATCACCAGGGTCAGTGAGCCACCGTCCTCCGGAACCTCCGCCGAGAGGGTGTGAAGAACTTTGGGTTTGTCACCTGACCCTGTCGCGAGTTCCAGCGAAACGACACACCTCCGTTTCGCCGGTCGACTGAGAGCCTCAGTCATGAGGCGGTCCTCTTGAGCTTGATACTCGCGTGCTTGTTCCTGCAGGATGCACAGCTCCTGAGCCTTGAGCCTTTCAAACTCCTCCTGCTGCGCCTGGTAGTCCGCCAACTCCCGGTCACGTAGTTCACGATCCGCTCGAGCTTCTTGTTCATCACGAAGGTGCATCTCAAAGTCGTGTTCCTTTTCAGCCGAGGTTCCATCCCGTGGCTGGGTGCCACCCCGGGTGTTCAGTAGCTGTGCATCCGTTCCCAAGATCCCTCCCGAGCTGCCCTGCGTCTCCGTCTGCGATTCCACCAACACAGGTAGTCCGAACCCTTGAAGAAGAATGCCTAGTTCTCCGAACCATCCGGAAATCCATTGTGGGTCCATGGTGCCATCTCCTCGTGCTCCCGTCTCCTCTCCCTGCATAGCCAGCAGCAGAGCTTCCAGTTGCTCACACCATTCATGCCGTGGATCAGCACACCCTGCTAATCCTTGACGAAGTCGTCGAATGTGCTCCCCTCTCGCCCCCGTCCCTTGTCCTGCCAGCTCCTTCTGTAAGCGGGCTAGAGCCCGGGTCCATCTTAGTCTATGTCCATCAGACACGGTCTCCTTCACCGTGCGCTGCATGAGGTTCGCGGCGTCGCCCTCGTCCAAGTCCTCAGCCTCCTGCGTGCCCTCATTTGTCCTCGCAATAGCCTCTGCCACTTCCAGCGTTTGTGCAATCTCACTCATGAGGTAGCGCATCACCGTCATGAAGGCCACCGTCGAGGCGAGGCGATTCTGGGGACACATGGCCTCGTGTGCTACCGACACTTCCCGCAACGTAGAGAGCGGGAAAAAACTGGCCGGGATCTGGCTGCGGGGGGAGCTCGAGTAGTCAAAGGCTGTCCTGTCAAAGAGAAGGTGCCTCCAAAGGCACACCGCCTGGTGCTGGGTGATCGGCTGACTAAGGTTTGGCAGCACATCATTATCAACAGGCCTGTTGTCCCTACTGCCGGAGGCCGGCTCCGACGCAGAGGGAGCCTCATCCAGCCTGATTGTGACGTACTCCTCACGAGCTCTTGCCCGTCCAGAGCCTGTGGCCGAGGATGGAGCAGCCTCGCCACTAGCACGGCTCCTTCCAGTTGCAGTTGTCCTTGCTCCTGTAGGCCGTCTTGCCCTTCTCGGAGATCTGGAATCCCTGATACGCCTGCGTCCGTGTCTGTATCTGTCTTCCATGAGGCTGACAGCATCGTTTTGCCCCATCCACGGTTTAGGGTTTAGGGTTTTTAGACCTCAACCTCAGTGCATAGGTGCCTCCAGGGTTTCGGCTTCTCGATGGAGGCTTTGGGTTGGTCGTTCGGTCAAACCGAAGCCCAACAGAGCTGCAAGATACGCTGTCATCACAGAACCTCCGACCCCACTACCCTCCCTACCCCTGAAACCTGAACCCCAAGTCATAAGCCCCAAGCCCTAAGTCTTTTCTACATCCGTTCTCCCTCAACCCTAAACCCTGAAGGATTCGACCCGAGACTCAACTTGTCCGACCATGTTGCCTGCACCAGCTGCTCCACCCGCTCCGAGGCGTCAGCACGCGCGCCCTCGGAATGAGGACTTCGATTTCAGGTCGTGGGTTTTGTAAGCTAAAAGGATTGGGGATCAAAGATTGGGTTTCGGGATTCCGAGCTAGAGCTTAAGGGCTAGAGCTTGGCATAGTAAACCAGTATGCTCTGACTACGGAACCCCTATGTGATGCCTGGGCTGCTCGCCTTGCTGAAGGTATGAAAACTCTTAGAGTCTGCTAGGCCTTGTCTTGGCAAGTTCCATCAACCTTCCTCTGTGAGGGGTGACAAGGGCGCTTGTGGTTACAAAACAAAACCCTGAAGGTCCAGAACTCTCCACAAGACGCTAGGCATCCCGGCAATCATTCGAGCGATCTCCTGCGAACAGATCGAAGTGCGTCGAGTCGTGACAGTGGCTCGTACTACTTGACTTCACGGTTCCGGGCTTTTGTTCTGGCGTGGCTAAAAGATTGTGCTGGGCCTTTTGGAGCTCATAAGAAGCTTCTTTGAGGTTTGTAGTCATTTACTTCCGCAATGCTCGAAAACGAAGTTTTACTTTCAGAATTGTAGTCGCTGGATCCGGGTCGTTTGGTAGGCATGTGTCTCAACTTACTTCTCCATATCAGCAAACGGGGTGTTGCTTTCAGGATTATACTGCACTACATACAGGAAACGAGCCCTGCAGATTAAAGCGACTTATTGGAGTAGCTTAGTTGTCTATAGAGCTTTGTGAGGTCTTATGTTCGCTCGCTTTCGTACGAGTTTTAGGGTTTGCGGCTCAATGTAGATCCCCGATTAGTAGCAGTAAACCACTCATGCGCCTCAATGAATGGATCCAAGTTATTCTCAGAAATCTTCCGAGCCTGAGATCAGACATCCTAACTTGACATGCCTTGCTTCAGGCTCAGAAATTGTACCTCTGAAGCAAATATGACGGTAATCATATCAACTCGCTAGACGATAAGGCTTGTTAACAAAAGCGGGAAGCTTTAGCAATCCTGCACAGCACTGAATACTAAACTCGACATGCTCGAGAATGTCCCGCCATCACCAACACCAACGCCAGCAAACGCGAGAGGCGGTACTTTCGTTGCTCATACAGACCCGTGATCAATAAGCTCTAGCTCTCTGAACAAAGATTAAACCAGGGATCCTCATATGATTTTCCGTAGCAGAGAAAATATTTCGGCAGGCATTAACTCCAAACCCCTTGAACCGCTACAACGCCCTTCTGAAACGCTTATCGAACCGCTATAAAACTCCAAACCCTTCTAGAACTCTCATACATCTCCTGCAAAACCCAAACCTCCCTGAAAAAGCCCGATTCTTTCTCAGGCCTCGTCTTCTGCCTCTGCCGAGGGTCGCGCCGATGGCTGCGGGGCCGGGGCGATGGTCGGCGCCGGTGTGCCGGCGGACGGCGTGGCGCCGGCAAGGTAGGCCGGGCCTTCAGACTGGGTTCGTTGGGATTCGTTCGGCTTCGGGTAGTAGGTTGGGGTGTAGAATGTAGGGCTTGGGGCGGATCACGGTCATGATGGTGACTGTGCTCCGGCTCATTCAAATGATCAACAGGATCACCATATGTGGAAATATATTGACATCACAGCCAGACACTCTCGGCAGCGCGGCTACTGCGGGATCTTCAGAGGTATAGCGACTCACTTGCGGTAGTTGTGTTGACAATGGATGCAACGCTCTGACGACAGAAATATGTCTACATGCGTGCACATACACGCCATCATTGTATCAGCAGCATGACCGTTTCAAAACAAAAACAGCAATGACCGTCGAGCTGCATATCAGTAGCAATACTGGTGGGACGGCTGCTTCACTTCTACAAGGATGGTTCTCGTTGATGTAGGAAAAGCAACACTACTAATGACAGCAGTAGTAGTAGTAGTAGTAGTAGTGGTAGTAGTAGTAGTAGTAGTAGCAGTAGCAGAACTAGTGGTAGTAGTAGTCGCCGTACCACTACCACTACTACTACTACTACTGCTACTACTACTGCTACTGCTACTGCTACTGCTACTGCTACTGCTACTGCTACTGCTACTGCTACTGCTACTACTACTAGCAGTAGCAGCAGAAGTAGTAGTAGCAGCAGCAGCCCTGAAACACTCAACCCGCAACAGGCGTGAAAACGACTGAAACCTGTGAATCCCACACCTGCAAGACACCTTAACCGCCTCAACAGATCCCTTAAAAGCATCAACAACCCTTCAATTACTCAAAATCGCTGTTTTTGTCGAAGAAACAGAAACATGAAGGAACCCAAATTCTGAGGCCGCAACTGTTCTCCGCACCGTTCACGAGACAGAGATTGGCCTGTTCTTGCTTTACTTGTACAGGGACTTCAACTTGATTAAATTACCATGGAACTACAAGTCCTCAATAGGGCAATAGGGCTCTTGCTTTTGTTCAGGAGCGTCCTTGAAGTTATCGGGCTTGTATACAGCGACGCATTGGCGTTTTGCAGGGTTTGCAAGGGGCGGGAAGGACAACGTAGGACTTTTGGGGCTTTAGGGTTTAGGATGTTGATGACTCTAGAGTTGAGAAAGGTTTAGTTGTCTTAGTATACGTACTGAAGGGTTTGAGGTTAGTTTAGGTTGTAGGATTCTCAGAGGTTTGGGGTCTGTGGCGCAGATTTGAGGTGTTGGCTTAAGGGTGTTAAGGGTGTTACTCGTGCTGAGCAGAGACTTGAACTTGTCAGTTCATCTTATACAGGTGGCTTTGCGGTTGACAGCTTGTGTTTGCGGTTTCGGGGGCTCTGGCTGTTAGGGTTTGCCAGGTCTCTTGGTGTTCAAGGTTTCGGAGGCTTCGGGGGCGTAGGGTTTCGGGTGCACGGCTTATCGAGAAATTGGCGTGAAGGTGTTGGAGTTGTACGGCTTGGGCTTAGACCCTGAAGTTGTATCATCATCAGGATCAACATCATCATGATATCATCATGATCTTCATCATGGCCATAATCTTCATCGTCGTCAGCATCATCACCATCATTGTGCTCATCTTTACAAAAAACCTAATTACGAGCAGGTGCATCGACCGTTGTAAGACGAGCAGCAACTGCGCTGCTTACAACCGTCATGTGTTCAATATTGATACATTGTGGTTCGTGTAAACTGTATGGCCACGTGGAAGTCGCATCGAAATACGGGCGCTACTTCTTGTCAACATGTGCGATGTAGCCTGTTGCGCCATGGCATGTGTTGCAGCGTTCTTCGCTACTTGTCTTCTATCGAAACTTGGCATTTTCGTCGAGCATAAGCCCTATGCCGTACATCCCCCCCAAACATTCACCCGAAACTTAAGCCGAAACCCAGAAGTCCTAAACCTGAAGACCTACACCGGCTTGCGATAAATGTGTTTGTTTCGAGGCCCAGAGGTGCCCTTAAAAGCCCAAACCGCAAATCTCGGGCTTTAGTCAGATTTCAGGAGTTCCATAACTCCATAACGATTTTTGGATTGGGGCTTTATGGTAGTGGACCGCTGGGGTCCACGCGGCCACGCCGGTGGACGACCGAGGGAACTGGTAGCCTTCCCGTCTGAGCCGCTTGTACCTCTGGTTTCGGGCATGGGGTTTAGGGTCCTTCTATTGAGTTGAAAGGTTCAGGGTGTAAGGGTTTTGGGGACTGAGGCTCTAGCATTCACGGGTCTCGGTTCCAAGGGCATCTGAGATCTGAGGAACCGGGATTTTGGAGGGCACGCGTTGAAGACCGGCCGCATGGTTCCTTCGTGCCTGGCGAGGGTGGGGCGTCATGGACTAAGGCTGTCAAGGGCGTCAGGGTTCCTGTGGGGTTTAGGGCGTTTTAGACTTTACACTTTGCACCGGTATCATTTCAGGGGTCTTCTGTCTAGTGGCCATCGGCTAGAAATGCAAGGTTCCCGGGACCAGGGATGTCAGATTTACGGTGCAGGGTCTTCAGAGCTCAGGGCGGCCGAGGCTCTTCGGATCTTCGAAGATTCCGAAGAGCTCGGGGCTTCGGGAGATCAGGGATGAAAAGAGTCGAGGCTCCTACTCCTGCTACCTTCTGCTACCTCCTGCTGCTGCTGGTACTGAAACTACCACGACCACGACCACCACCATCATCACCATCACCACTGCGACGCCTACTGCTGTGGCAGATGTTAGTATTGTGCACGACACACAACTTCAATTCCTCAAATCACCGTGCTGACTTCGCAGAGCGGTCTCCCTCCCTATGCTTCAGCGAGTCCCCAGGTGCGGTCCCACACCGCCCGTCCCGAGGAGAGGAATGGCTCAAGCTCATGCTTGACTGTGACAGGGAACACCGAAACCGTCAGGTCGACATGACATTTCCCTCAAGATCTCGGGAAGCTGAACACACAACCCAGTCAAACCGAACATGCCTTTGAACAAAAACAGATGCCGGTGCAGCAGCATGAAAGCGTCGACACTGAGCTGCAGGATTTCGAGGACCTTCCATCATGTTCTACGGCTTCTGGTTTTGAGGCTTTGGGGCGTTGGCAACCGGGGGTTTTGTTAGTTGCAGAGTTCCCTGGCCGAAGAAAAGGATTATCCTTGCACCTATGGTATATACCCACTCCGCTATTACGTTTGAGTCCAGGGTTGGGGACTTTGAGCTTTGGGAAGCTGCGGTTTAGGGCGGAGGCTGGGCGCTCAGGATTTGAAGTGGTTCTGTCCGGCTGCACTTCTGGAACGCGACCGGCTTGTAGGGTATGAGCGAAGACCCGGGCGATTGAACAAGGCAAGATCGAGTCCTGCGCCCCACTACGACACGAACAACAAAACAAGCTAAGGTGCAAAAGCGACAACACAAAACCCTAAACGCCGGACATCCTGAAAAGTTCGAGGTTGTCACGCTGCGAACCGCCTGTGCTTGCAGAGCTGCCATGTCATATTCTTAAGTGTGAGGAGGATTTCAGAACAAGATAGATTCCGAAGTTTGAAATCCAAGGCCTAGGGTTTCGGTGGCAGGGCTAGGCATTCAGGGTTTAGGGTTTATAGGGTTTATAGGGTTTATAGGGTTTATAGGGCTTATAGGGTTTAGGGTTTATTGGACCTGAAGTCTCAGGCCTGGGGCTTGGGACCTTTAGAACACAGAGCTTTCCCATGGTGCTATGTACAAGATGCGGCCGGTGAAACAAAGAGGCTTCGGAGAGACTCCAATAGAATGGCAACCATACTAAACAGCGATAGCACATGATGTCTGCTAGAACGTGGCTCTATGAGCCCTGTTAGTTCGGTTTCAACGCCTAGAAGACAGTCCTGCCTTCTCCCAACACTCGTCAGACAAGGGTCTGAAACAAAAAGGATTTCGGGGTTACTCTGTATTGAATCCTGTGTTAAACAGCCAGACAAACTGGCCTTGAAAACACAAAAAACAGCGAACATGTTGACCCCGTTGATTTGCCCCGAGACAGGGATGTGGCAGTGACGAACCAGAAGTGGCAGATGCAACCTTTCGGTCTGTTAGGCTCTAGTTCTCAGGGGTCTGGCCAGGTTTGAGGATTTCAATGGCTGATTCCCGGGGTTCTAGGTGGGAAATACTCTGGTTCGGAACTGCACCTTCGAGCGGAGCATGCTGTTGTGTCTCCCGTGCACTTAATTACGAAAGACTCGAAGTCGTCGTACTGGATGCCTCGTTGAGAACATCGTCAACGATCATTGTTTCTCCACATCGGCTGCATCGTTTGTTCTGCACAAAGCAACGTTGGCAGATGGCCCTGCGGTGTGCGTGATTTCGGCATGGAATGCCGCAATGTACCAAGAGGCCAGGATTTACAGAATTGCAGCGGATGCACTGTCCACCGCTGCTACCTGTCGTGTGCGTAGCCTCTGACTCTGACGGCTCTGGTGGCTCTGGCTCCTGCTGGCCGTTTCGTGGACCTCGCATTGGCAAAGACAACTCCGAAAAGGATGGCATGCGCCTCGCTGTGCGCCAGAAGCGCTTGACCAAAGCCAAGGAGGCCAGCACCGCAAACAGCACCCCGACGACGACAACAGCGACGATGAGGACCGTGTCTGGCGAGGATGGTTTCGGGCACTTGCCGGGCAGCTCCAGGCACTTCGGGTCCAGGCTCTCCAGGCAACACGCCCGACCTGTCTGGCAGTGAGCGCCAGAGCGGTGGTCGGCGCAGCAGTCACCGTTGCCCTCCTCGACGCAACAGTGAAGCTTCAGGCTGCCTGCAACAAGCCCACAAGCCCCGGTGCAGCAGCTACCATCGCAATATCGCGTCCCACCCGGACAGCATGAGTAGATGCACGCCTGTGGCTCCGTACATTTGGCCTGAGCATCAGACCATATCCTCAGCATAGAACTTGCGAATCTCTGGGAGCTCCCCGTTCGAAGTTTTCGACCAGACGACCCCAACCAAATGTCAGTTGATATTAGGAGAACTAGTGCAGAAGTAGTCATAGCAGCTAAGACATATGAGCTTGGCTTACAACTAACTCGCAATGACAGGGATACGAATACGAAGGCGAGTACAAGTTACTCATAATATACACATCAATACTGATACGAATACTAATACTAATACGCGTACTAGCACTAGTGCACATGCTAGTACGAAGTCTAATACCAATACCAATACTAGAACTAGTACTAGCACGAATACCAGCACCAGCACTAGTACTAATACTTAATACTAAGACTCAAAGAGTAATTCGAAGCAAAGGGCCATAGTAAACAGCCTGAACACTGAAATGAATCAGAAATAACACCACCCAGCCCCACCCTAAACCTTAAGCCCAATCTTTCGAGCTGGAAGCCACGGTCTCTAATCTCACACGTCAAGATTCACAGGATCTGCATCGGGACAGCAGCATTTGTCGCCTAGTCAGCCGCTTCTTCAATTCACGGGTTTACGGTTCAAGGTTGTGCCATGGCTCCAAGATTTATGGTCCAAAAGTTCAGAACTCTGTGGTACATCACAGACTTTCGAGATTGTTCTGGTTTTGAGGCTGTGTGTTTTGGGGCTTGCCTTCTTGCGGATGCCACATCCCCGGGCAGCGGTCGGAAAGATAGTCGCTCAGCCTTTGAAAGCCTCCCACGCGAAAATGCTAATTACAATATTATGGGCTGAGCAAGGAGCCTGCTATCAAAGAACCCCACTATCAGCTGATGGCTATTCCTTCATGCTTCAGTTCTGTATGCTGCCAACCCGTAAACGCCGAAATACAAACCTGTCAAAACCCAATAAAACCCTGTACACACCGGTACAACCCTGTTACACACCCTACCCAAGTCCGCATTTAACAATACAAGCAGAAAGGTTTCAGGCCCAGTCGCTCGATGGACGTCGGCTGACCGACGGGCAGGCGCTCTGTGAAGCCGGTCTTGTTGAGTTGGAGCACGTGTCGGAAAGCCTCCGCTCAAGGCGTAGGAACTAAGGGTTTAAGCTGTTTAGGGGTGCAGGCTTGTTTGAGCATGATTCTGGTGCAGGGTTGAGGGCTTCGGGCTTCGAATGTATGTATGCAAGCCGGATTTATGAGGTGCGCAATTTCTGTAGCATAGCACTTTAAGGGCTGCGGCGCGCGTACACGTTGAGGGTTTAGGGCTTCTTTCGGGTTTGGCGGACAAGAGAGTTGTTTCATGCATTACATGCGTCTGCCATGGTAACTTAAATTACGTAAGGTCCTTACAAAGAAAGTGTTGAGCTGGGATGATCATTGCAACTTCTGCAATATGGTGCATTGCTATGATGTGTATCATCATGACAATCAGCAGCGGTGCTGCCAGTAGTAGTCGTCGTCGTGGTGGTATTGGCAGGGGTGAGGGTAGTGGTAGGGGTAGCATTAGTAGGGGTAGTAGCAGTAGTAGTAGTAGTAGCAGTAGTGGTAGTAGTAGTAGCAGTAGTAGTAGTAGCAGTAGCAGTAGCAGTAGCAGCAGCAGCAGCAACTGCAGTAGGTAGTAAAGCAGTAGTAGTAGTAGTAAAGCAGCCGCAGTATGGTAGGAGTAGGAGTCGGAGTAGGAGCAGCAGTAGGAGGAGTAGTAGCAGTAGCAGCAGTAGTAGCAGTAGTAGCAATAATAGCAGTGGTAGCAGCAGTAGCGGTAGTTGCAGCAGTAGCAGCAGTAGCAGCAGTAGTAATACGAACTATTACAATAAGTAAAATGAGAATAGTAATAATACTGACAGACGTACTGGTGCTAAAATTAGGATAACAAGAAGAGCACGACTCTGGTTTCTAATGCTGTAGACAGGAAATGCCCAAGTCAGAACCGCCACTCCAAATTCTCGCTGTAACAAGACAAGCGATACTAGTGGGTTGTCCCTTGTCGCACATAGAACGTTCAGGGTTTGGGATTGTGGCCTTTGGGTCTGTTTCGCAACGGAACATTTTTGGGAATTGGGGGCTCTGACGAGCGGCTGCGGCCTTTTGCTGGTGACGGCCCGGGCTCTTTGATGTTTAAGGATTCACTTCCACATGCAGTAGAAGAGACTTCTGTACTCATGGCAACAAGACACAGCATGGAAGGTCCAGGCTCCTGAAAGTATGCGCAGGTTGCCGGAGCCTTTTCACCCAGAGAATTTGCTGGAACGTGGAAAAGCTGACAACGACTTCCCGCGACGAATTCCCCTATCCCCCGCACTCCGGAGGGATGCAGCGGCGCCTTCTTGTGCAGCTGGTCGTCGTCGCATTCTTCGCGGAGATCGCTTGGGCGATCAGTGCAAAGATGATCAGAGCCATGAGCGCCTCCGGCAAGGATGAAAGCGCTTGCGGACTTCTGATGTGGGACCCAGTGACTCGAGAAATGAGGATTTATAGTTCCACAGCTTCAGTCTTTACCAGAAGGGTGTCGGCCACAGGTGCCTCAAGACTACTACCTCCGGTACCCACACCAGGTTCAGGGCTAACTCCACCAAAGCCGTCCAAACAGGTATATCACGCACCCCCAAACCCTGCAAGGGTTAAAGCCTAGCCCTCGGTGCCCAGCCCCAACGGCGGCAGACATGAAGAGAAGCGGAAAATCTGGAACCTCAAATCGAAGCCGCGAACCTCTGCAAGAAGAAGCTGTCTTGCAGTAGAGGGGGAATGCAGAGGAGAGCATCAGCAAGTGTAGTCTACAATATACCGAAGGAGCCTCCATCGTTCCAGATCTTCGGCCGCGCGTGCGGGCACCGCGAAGTGTGAAAAAAGGCTGCGGCAGTGCATTGCAGGTCCTCTCGTCGTCTGCAGTGCTTTAGGCTCTCGAATGCTATGTAAAGCAAGGCAAGGCGATTTTCCCGAGAGGGAGGCTCTTGACCTGGTTGCATTAGTTGTGGACAAATACAGTAACTTCTGCTTGGGTTCCAAGGGTCCTCCCAAAAAGGATGTAGTTCCTTGGCCTACCCAAAAACCAATGCCTGGCCTCTGCCCTCCTTGTAAAACTCACCCTGGCTTCCACTGCCCAGAGACGCCTTCTGCGTTGCTTGCCGCCACTGTGCCCGCTGGTCCTGCATTTACCCCTTTTGCCAGGGCTCTGGGGCCTATAGGAGTCTGAAGTTCGGGGTTGCGGTTTGCAAACTTAGTAGGGTTCCGAGATTTATGATCAGTACTCAGGCAGGGGTTCGCAGTTTGAGGGTTCAGAGGTTTTGGGGGTTTGGGGCATGTGGCTTAGGTTGCACGCGTTGGTTTGGGGGCTTAAGGGCTCAAGACTGAAGGTCCAAGTTCGAGCTCTCCGCAAAGGATCACTCAGTCAGGGAGGTTTTAAGCTCTGGGGCTTCGACGCACAACCGCACCGAGGTGAAATGTTCGGCAACACAACACGGCACTCAAAGCTCCCACGAGCAGCTTGGCCCTGAAAAGCCTTGAAGTCAATTCAGCCCAAAAGCCCGCTTCAGACACGACGCCCTGCATGCCTCTCGAGCCACCCAACAACTTTCAAAAAAAATCGACACCGAGATGTTGCCTCCAAGCCGTATATTCAGCAGGTAGCGTGTCTAAAAATGTCAGGCCATTAAACTCTAAACCCTGAATCGGAGAGAACTACCGCTTGGACCGAGGTCTGCGACTCCTTGTTAAGAGGGTCGGCGACTTAGGGCCCACGGCTCCGTGGCAACCCAAACCCAAACACAGACCCCTAACCTCTAGGCTCTAGGGTTCAGGAATCGTATTTCAGGTTCAGGGCTTATGGTGTCCAACCCTCCGGCAGTTAGGCACAGCAAGAAGCCCGACCCTACACTCGAGAAAGTTCCACCCAACCATAGCGGCCCTGGCCCTACAAGTCAGCCCTGCCTCACCGATGGCAATGCCCTGTGGGAGCCACTCTGAAAGCCTTGATGCGGTCGCCAGGATCTCATGAGAGTCGAGGGTATTTCGGGCTTGGACGGGGAGTGCAGGGTTCAGGGTTTAGAGCTCAAAGGTTTGAGGGTTGGTTTAGGTTCAGGGTTGAAGGCGGAGAGGGCCCGGAGGATCTACAAGGTGTGGGACCATGAGGGTTTACTTTTTCTTCTTTGAGATGTTTTCTCCGTTCGCTCGAACCCTAACGATGGGTCCAGGGCTTTGGGAGTTTGAAGCTTTCAGTGTTCAGCAGAGCCCTGGGAATGTGCAGGGCTGAAGGTTTAGGGTTAGCGATGTAGGGTTCTAGAAAAATCTGTCCAGACATAGGGATATGAGTTTGCAGGCTCTGAAGTCTGGTGTCTTTGCGAAGACTCAAGACCTGAGGGCAGAGGGCCCTTGGGCTTCGGAGGTCACTAACACCAAACTAGAGAGCACCGAACCGCAAGCTCTTTGGTGTTGAGGATTGACATGTAGGGTTCAACTCTCAGGAAAGCCACGACATCTACAACTCCGACCGAGTAAGCTCTGCGCTTCAGGCCGCAAAGGGTTTGCCATCAGGATTTCTAGTCTATGGCTTCGCGGTTTGGATTTCAGCCCGGCCCATTCAAGGCCCGGCGCATCCAAGCGTTTAACCCTGAGCCACCCAGTGTTCAACCCTCACCGGAGATCCTCAAGCCCTAAACCACCCCAAAAAACAAACATCCCAAACCCTGAAACCCTACACCCTAAAACCCACAGTCCCCATGCCCTGAAAACCCAATGACCTGCCCTGAACTAAGCAGCCCGAGCAGCCCTGTCTTGTGCAGGTTGCGGCCGAACCCATACCTTCTTCCAGGCTTTTTTTCCCAGAGACTCTCATATCCCTCAAGTAAGGGTTCCATGTCAAGGATCCCTAGTGTAATTTCAGGAATCTTCCTTAGTTTTATGTCTGTGGGTCCAGTGCTTTCTAGGCACAGTCAGAGGATTTCAACGGGCTAGCATCAAAGACTTCAGGATTCAGGCGTTTTTGCGTGTGAGGGTTTAGCACCTTTGCATGTCCAGTCTTGGCTGTGCAGGTGACGTTGAGTGAGTTTGCTGGCTCATGGCTTCAATTTCTTCCTCTTACCAAATGGTGCCGGCTTCAGAACTAGCTTCTGGAAATCCAGACTTTCAGTCATTCCGATTTAAGGGTGTGGGCCTTGACGTTGCAGGGTACAAGCATTGAGCTTTCGGGCGCACCATCAGGTTTGAAACAAATGCTCATGGTCTACAAAACTGGTATCAACCTCTGCTATCACCGGCGCTACTTCAAGAATCAACTTTACATGATATCTGCTGTCAGTTGATACTCTGACTACCATTCTTGTTCGGGGGCTTAGCATTCAAGTTTGCTTTTGAGACTAGCGACCGAATCGCGACGCCATTCCGTCAAACTCTCTTTACCCCTAGATGGCCCAATCAACTCCGACTGCACCTCAAAAGCGTCTTATACAGTAGTATAGAAGCCATAAGGTTTTTTTTAGAAAATCCCATGGTTTTACAAAACAACCCTAAACCCTAAACCCTAAAAAAAATCCCATGGTTTTGCAAAACTTACAGGAGCCTTTGTTCTCTGTCTTTTGAACTAATTGGACCGGCCTCCAAGTCCGAGTGAAGTCCTTAAAAAAAACCACTTTTTAACGGTTCAAGCGCCGCTGTCTACTTTAAGAGAGCCCTTTTTTGGTCCTTAATGGTGGGTATTTAGGGCATATTAGAGGGTAGTTGTGACCTAGTTGCGTGCTTTGTCAAACGCCATCATATGAAGGCCAAGAGGTCCTGCAACGCCATGCAGGTAAGTTTGAGCCCTGATCAATAACCCTTTCCGTCCGATAGTCACAGGGATACGGCAGGATCCAAAATTCATCAGGGGTCTCCACTATCTTTGAGCGGGACCTCCAGCTCTCCCGCTTCTTCACGAGGGAGACGAGGGTCTCGGCGAGGTCTGCGCACGAGCTCCGTCGAAATGCACTGTGCAACTTTGGGGACTGTGCACTGCAAGGCTGCAGTGTAGCGCTTCGGACATTACGAAGGCTTCGGGTTAGGGGTTCAAGATTTTGAGATTTAGGGATTTACTTCAGAGGCTCGGTTTAGGGTGTAGGACTGAGGGTCCGGGGGCTTTGGGTTTGACCAGGGCGTGATGTTCTGTTGGGTTTCCGGGTTTTAGGCCTGGGGGTTTGAATGGCTCGGGAAGGTGTGCTTGGTGATCGAAGCCACGTATTAAGGCTTCGGGCCTAGGCTTGGGTTTGAATTCTGATGCAGCTGTCGAAGAAGCCGTGGTGTACGGGGCTTAGGGCTTTAGGGGACGAGCACGTAAGATAAGATAAGACGGATAAGCAAACGCCGAGCTGGAGCACTTCAAAATATACTGGACACCCCATCTTCGTGGCAGCACGTTCTTGAAGACATGTGGACACACTGCAGGGCAACAATCAGAGGATCAAAGGACTGCTTTGCCGGCTTCCTGGATCAAAAGACCCACTTCGACCTCACAGCTACATTTTCCTCGAACTCTCCATCCTCCTCAATTTAAGACAGTACACATGCTTAAGCAGCACATGCAACCTCAAGTGACACCGCTTGCTTCGGAGACTTTACAACAAGGACCTTGCGATTCCTGATCTATTTCAGGCAAACTCCCCCCTCGAGTTGATGTAACGTCGGTCACGCGCCTGGGTTGATTGCTTGGCAGATGATCAGTCCGCAGTTCTTCACGAGCATCTGCACAGGTAGGGTGAACACATGGCGTTTGGGCTGGGTCTGAAATGTCTGACAGTTTCTGGGTTGGAAACCTAAACCTAAATCCTCAAATCGAGATCCGAAAGCCCACGCCTAAGGGCTTGGTTTTGCAGCTGGTAAACGTTCGCTTCCGACGGATGCAGACATCTTATGTTGAAGCAGTAGCGACCTAGCAAGTCGGGCAGAAGTAAGCTTGCAATTACATTAAGCGGCGTCATCCTACTTATGATCCTACTCAACACTTATTTAATTAGCCAGTCCCCTGATCCTGTTGGGGTGAGGTTGGATCTGCAGATACGTTGGGTAGGGCCATTGTCGGGAATGGGGATATCAGGCTTTAGGGAACTGCGGTTTGGGGTTTGGCTGGGATTCTAAGGGTGGGGACCAGGGACCTTGCCCACGGCGAAGAGGAAGGAAGGTTCGGAAACAAGACGCGTCTGCAGAAGTTCAAGAGTAGTGCGCTGTCAAAGAACGCTTCAAGAAAGACGAAGATTTGCTTGAGTCGGGCTTCTGGGTGTATCGCTTTTTTGGCTCTGCCTTTGGGTGCCCTTTCGCCACAAAGCCCAAGCCCAAGCCCTCAGAATCAGAATCTGTCCTACGCCCCGCACCTAGACTCCAAAGCAAAACAAAGCCGCAACCCTGACATGGATTCCCAAACGAAAAGACCAAGGAAAGAGGACGCTTCAATCCCCCTCAGAAACCCAACAACTCCAACTCAAAAGAGCGATCGACCTCCAAAAGACTCAGCGCCAGATGTACCGGCGATGGGCTGTCTTTGCCTTGGGGCTTTAAGGCTGAACTCGATTTCACAATTTTAGGGCCTAGGGCTTCGGGTCCAAATCTTGTGGTTTACGGTTGGGTTTCCCTAAACCCTATGCCCTAAACCTCCCTCAACAATAAGCACGTTAGCCCATCAACCCTTCAACAAAAACATTGAAAACCTCAACGACATCACCCTACCCCTCAGCAGAAACCCCTAGCACCTTTGCAAACCACTCCCTCCAGCTTTCCCTCTGTAGAGTCCGGGACGGAGGCGCTCCTCGATGCGTGCCAGCGCCAGCGGGGCGAGGTGGCGATTCTCCTAGAATCATAGGAAGCCAAAAGGATTCGGCACTCGGGTTAAGGGCCTAGTACCAAGGCTGATTCGGGTAGGAAATCCCAAACCCTGAGGCTGCAAAAACCTTCCTTTGTAAGCAGGTTACAAATAGGCTCATAAGACATAAGTACCGAGTAAGGGCATAACCCACAGTTTAGAGCAGTTGCAACCAGCACATATGCCCCACTTACTAAGTCCACAGAGCTTCTTGAACAAGTACCCCTAACCTTGCACCCTCGACGCACCGAAGTCCCAAAACAGGAAGGCCGCAACCAGAGGCGTGAAGGCGACATCCCAAACAGTCAACTTGTTCCGGATCATTCTACTGGGCCGTTCTTGGAGGTTGTTTAAATCAAGTGGTTTGCTCCGTCTTCCGAACATGCTACTAAAACTTTGAAAGCACAGTTAAGAATGGCTCAGCCTAGCTCCTAAACGCTACCCCCTAAAATTGAAAAAGTCTTAAACCCTAAACCCCAAAGACTGAACTCCAAACGGTGCCTTGATCAGGTCGCAGATCTGTACGTTGACGGCCTCAAACGAGCAGATGGATCTTTTCGGGGGGTGTCTCGAATCTGAGTCAGTGTACAAACTCTCTTGCTTTTGGGTTTAAGGTTATGGTGCGCCGATGCCTGTTTACACGGGCTTCTGCAGCCTATCCCCGTGCATGCAGTTAGGGGTTCTATAGAATCAACATACATGTGTGTACGTGTATCTCTAGATACAGATACAGATATAGATATAGATATACGTATAGACATAGACATAGACATAGATATATATATATATTAGTATATGTTATATGTATACATACACATACAAGTAGACAAACAAGCAAGTAAGCAAGCAAGGAGGTGAGTAAGTAAGCAAGCTAGTGGGCAGGCAGGCATGTATGTATGTAGCTATTTTATATGTAAATGTGTCTGCCGACATATCTATTATTGCTAGACATACATACATACATACATACATACATAAGCTTGATTTCCGGCTTAGATAGACAATCATACACCCTGCGGCCGAACGGCTGAGGAGATGGACTGACAGGGGCTGTCTGGGTTTTAGGGGCGGGTCTAGGATCACGGAGCAGAAGACCTTTTCTTTTAGTGTGTGGTATTCCTGATTCCTTGAGTTTGGGAAACCCGTGAGGTGCGCGGCACTGCGTAGTTCACTCCAAGTGTTAGACTTCAAATATGGGGCTTAGTCGGTTTGGCGTTTGGGGTTTCGGGATGCTCAAAGCTGTGATTGTAGCATGTTCGGGCCGCTATGGGAGTTGGACCATCAGAATCAGCCAGGCTTTGGGGCCTTTGAAGGGCTGTTGGGTGCAAAGGCCTTCGGAAAAAAGGCCGTAAATCCGCAACAAACACAACCGAAAATTTCGACAAGGGCTTATAGTAGAATAAGACTATACAAGGTGGTTGTTGCAAATTTCTGAAAATCTCTATACTAATGCCCTGAGGCTGCGGCCCATTCGATCGCGGAGGACCGGAGCGCCACAGCCAAGGAGTCTTCTAACTGTGCATTACTGGGGAGGCTCGGGAATTAACGGTTCAGGGCTTCAGCTTGGGGTTTAAGGCCGTGGACGGCTTCCGAAAACACGAGGAGTTTGGAGTAAGGCGTTTATTGCGGCCTAGTCTTGAAAGTTCAGAGTTGTTCTTGCCATGATGAAAACAGGAGTGCTTGCAGAGCTAAAAGTTGGAGACGCTGTTACCGAGCCCCATGATCCTGTGCGTCCCAGACTACGTTGTATCCTTCTAGGTCCGAAAATTTCTTACAAGCTGTTAAGCTTTTTGTTATACCGGTTTGGCTTCGGAGTTTCTGGCCGAAGATTTCACCCAAACCCCGCACTCTGCAGTCCAAAGCCAACCCTGAAGCGGGAAGCCTGTACCCCGGACCCCTGAGCCCCAACACCTGAAACCCTTGTGAACCCCTTGCGCAACCTGTTTCACGCCTGACAACCCTTCTAAAACCGTATCACAGCGAAACTCGAAAAACCCTCCCCCAGTCGATTTCCGGGCCTCCCTAGCCGCGGCCATCAGCGAGGGGTGCCTGGATGACGGCGAAGGACACGGAAACATTGTTTAAGGCCGAGGTTTTGCGGCCTAGAGATCAATATTCAAGGTTAAGGGCTTAGGGTTTAGGGTTTGGGGCTTGAAGTTGTTGTTGGAAGGCTTTGGATTTGGTTTAGGGGTTAGGGGTTGGTGTGCACTCTCAGCACTAAGTCAGGCTTATGGCCGTCAGGCGTGGTTGCAACAGACTTTCTGCCGAGAAGGCACTGCCGAAGCGTCTGCGCACGGTACGCAGCACATGGCTTGTCTCAGGCGGTTCGAGGCTCTTAGAGCTCAGGGTTTGGGGTTTGGGTGTTCGCAGGTTCGGGCTTCTGGCGAGCTTGGCCAAACAAGCTACGGCTGGCTGCGGTGTCTGTCAAGGCATGACGGGCAAGATCTGCTCTGGGAGACTGTGCTGATCATGGCTGCTAATCATGTCGGCTATTCCGATTAGTACTGATTACTAATCTAGCATTGTAAATACTATTCGTCTTACTACCAACTGCGATCAGTAAGAAGTGTTTTGGTAGTCTTGACACGCTCATCATGCTTTTCGGCGTGAGTCTTGCCATGGCTCACTTTGTAGCTGCTGCTAAGGGGCTCCCAGATACGTCAAAAGCCTAGAACTGAGGAGCTCGGTCTGAGAGGTTTGCGGGCTCCATATCTCTTGGAACCACAAAAGCTGCCGTGCTGCCAAAGTCGGTAAATTCAGAAAGTGGCTCGCCGCCATGTTTTTTGGAGTTTTTGGCACCTCCTCTAACCCCAATCCACTATCTTCGACCCAACTTGGCTTCCGCTGGCTCCCTGGTGCTACGTCCAACTCCATAAACGGGCTGGCTTTGAACCGAAAGGATTGGGGTCGGAGGGCTTTTGCTGTTTGTACAAGTCGGGAGCCGCTTGGAGCCTGCGCGGATTGGAACGTTCAGGAGTAGCCATGTAGCTGCGACAAGTCACTGCTCGTTGTCTTGGAGCGATTCAACAACCTGAGAGATGAAATGCTCCAATCGCCCCCTCGACTGTTCAGGCAGCTCCGCGGAGCTCTGCCAGGCGCGGAGGTCGAGGAAGAAGTCCAGCTGCCAAGCGTGCTTCTCCCTGGTGCTGTTCCGCTTGGGCAGAGACCATGGTGCATGCAAAATGAGCGTGTGGGGCCGTTTGTCCACCAAGCCTTCCTGCAACAATTTTGGACATCGGAACCAGGAAGACGCCTTCCAATTCATCGCCCTCATTCATAATGCAGGCGACCAACAAGTCAAAATCGTCCTCAGCATATGCAAGTCGTCCAAGCAGGCCTCTGCTTTTCCGCAGGCATACTTGATACCTGTCATATGATTTAGAGAATCGCGACGCTTTCTCTTGCAAGCGCACCACCGGGCCTCCGATGCCAACCTCCAGAAGGGCGTCGACCGTGGTCCCATGTTCAAAAGGACAGGACAGGCTTCATTTCATGCAACTAAACAAAATTCTCAGCTGCCGATGCACAGCTACTTCAACCAGATGACGAGGGGAGCAATCTTGCTCTGCCACTTCAACTGATATGTGCGGGAACGTCCTGGTATCTTGGAAGCAAGCAACCAAACGCGATGCTATGTTTGCGACTCGCCGATGAGTGTCACTGTCGCATCCGATAGTTGTGCCCTTTTTCTCAGAGTTGAGTGCCCCGCCGGCCGCCGCCCAGAAGTGGCCCCCATCCAACGCGACAAGAACGACCAGCATGCCGTCGTATCCCAGCAAACTGTAAAACCTGTAAACTCTTCCTTCCCTCCACCGACTTGTTGCTGCCTTGAGCTGAATCGGCAGACCAGCTTGTGACGAGCCGCACAGCTTCAACAGAGCATCTGCTTTGGAAGATCCGGTCAAGCGCACGAGCTCGTACTTCTCTGAATAAGGTGATGCATCGAAGGCCTCCCTCAACAGCTCAAAGGATCTGGCCTCCTTGTGGTTATTGGAGCCCCATATTTTCATCGCACGCTTGCGTGCCTCTTCCGGTGTCTCGTGGTATGCAGCTTCCTCCTCCGAGGGAAAGTTCAGCTTCTCCTTGCGCTGGAACTTGTGGTCTGGAGTGGCATCTGGGTATACGCGTCTCACCGCTTGATCGCGGGCCTCCGCGGCCTGCTTGGCGGTCTTAAAGCGGCCGATGTAGCCTGGTCCGTCTCGAACTTGCAGCAATGCTTCGAAGACACGATGTCGCTTGTGATAGCTCACGCCGCGAAACTTTGCAGCCTCGGCTCGCCTCGCAGCCTCGAGAAGCGGCACATGAGCAGAAGCTTTCAGAAGCCCGGCCAGCACCAGACCGAGCACAAGCCACACAACTGCAAATGCAGTGCGGCATGCGACTTTCCGCCTCTCCGGCCAACCGCGAGCGAATCCGTCAACCCCTCGGTCGGGGAGTCGCCTTCGCCACCATCAGGCCACACTCCATCCCGTCTACATTTCACGAAATGGAGCAAGGGCGTGGCCGGACTCACTAGATCATTTACCCAGAGCAGCCGATTTGCCTGACAACTACCATCCAACAACAGAAATTGCCAGATGTGTGCATATGTATGCAAAACCCCTCGAGAAGCACTATGTACTGCAGTAAGACTATCTCAGGGTCCTACGAGTCTGATGCATTTGTAATTTGGGTTGTGTTTTACTCGGCTGACAGGGCTTAACCCCACCAAAAAGCAAGGACCAAATCCTCGAACTGACCCTCTAAGACGGACACGAGGGAGCTTTGATATCTTGGACAACTCTATGCTGAAGCTGGGCATCGGCCAAAACAACAACTCCGACGCCCTGAAAGGGCTACAGGATCCTCATGGAGTCGATCAGGAACCTCGCAACAGGCTGGAGGCTAAGCTATGTATGTACGACACTGCCCGCGGCGGGGAGTTTGGGATCTAGGCCACAGGTTGTAACAAGTTACGATGTGACCCGAACAACAAGTCAACTTCGGAACTCCACCGGACGGCCGAGGCCTGGTTCCAAACTCCCCTAAACCTTGATTCAAAACCCCAGATGAAGCCCAGAACTGAACCAAACCCTGCAAACGAACTGGAACCCTCATCGGCCCAGCTTGGTTTAATGTTTGGATTACCCTGGCGACCAAAACTCGTATAGAGGCCTTAGCAATTGGAATATGACTGAGCTTGTCGCAGGGGTTTCATGGTGTTGAGAGGGCTTTACAAAGGCCTTCGTAAGGTTGTATAAGGTGCAGTGGGAGCCGTTCAGGCAGTCCGAATTCCGCATCAAGACCCCCTCGACTCCTGTGACCCAAAGTATTTCGGGCACCTATTTAGTACCCCTGTGGAGACCAATAAAACCACCAAAAAAACAGACACACACACACACAAAGAAAAAAAAACAAACAAACAAACAAACGGAGTAGACCCTACTTACTAGGATGAGCCGGCTCCTTGGTAGTATCGGCTTTTGGCCCTCAACCCGGAACCCTATCGAATTTTGCTCGGTGACGCCTCAGGCGAAGGTCTTTCAAAGTCCTGCTGGGCAGGTAGTCTGCAACAGCGCCGGCTCGAAAGACCACCTTTGGATTTAGGACGTTTAGGGTTTGGGGGTGAGGGTTTAGGGTTTATGGCTTGGTAAGGGTCCGGGTCTTGATAAGGGCGTTCGGGGCTTCATTTGTCTCTCTAAGGGCTTCTAGAGGGGGCTTAGGGTTTTCCGGCTTTGGGACTTGGGGTGTGCGGTTCGGCGTTTAGGGAGTTCGGTTGCTTCGGTTTACAGATTAAGGATTTAGGAATTTTGTTTACAAGCCGGAGGTTTTTTTATTCTAAGCTTCAGAGGTCCATGCCTGGGGCCATGTACACCCAAAAGCTGATTCAAGAAGTTCAACATCTTGCGAACACAGCTTAGCCACTTGTTGTCCCCGGCATTCACATGCATACCAGAAACCCGCGTAAACCCGTTGGCGACGCGGAGGACATCGAAGCGTGCCCAGCTTGCTTGAACCTTCTGCCGGGCTATCTTCAACAGCCCATAGCCATGTTCAGAGCCTTCGAAATGTCGGAACTGCAGATTGGCAGACAGGAGCACATAGTCGATCACTCGTCCCACCAGGCGGGACAGATAGGAAGGAGGCTTGAAGAAGCGACCCAGCAGCTCGCCTGCTTTCTCGTCCATGTTGCCCCGACTGCCGGAGCCTGGCATAAACTCCACACCGTACCTTTCTACTGATGCTTGAGGGCTGTAGGAGAACAGGTCTTTGCCCAGATAGTCGAAGCGGAACACGTCGGCGAGGTATGAGAAATGCATATCCCCGACGGCCCAGATGTTGTTGGAAGCTTTGCCTCGGCTCTCGTTAATAAGCTTCCAAGACGGTACCAGAAGAACGATAGTGTTGCATGTGTTTAATATCACGAAAACGGCAACTTAATCTAAGTTCCGCAAAAACCGCAGAAAACCCGATGAGGCCCAATAAAGCCATTGACTTCTCAGTGGACTCCTTAAACCGCGCGAAGGGACCACTTTGCTGTAGCTGATCGAAGAGTAAGTTCCTTGATCCGGGCTGTCCCTCCCAAGTCGTCGTCGGCGCATGGAGGGGGCTTAAGCCATGCCTGGGGCTGCCCTCGAAAGGTCACCGTCACCCTAAATCCTAAACCCCCAACCCTAAACCCCTAAACCCTCAAGACTTATAACTCTGGTAAACTTTCCTGAAACAACATTACAGTTCGAGCGTACTATACCAAACTGAACCTACAATGCTGCGTTGTTGTTGTGCTTTGACTCGAGCCTATCACCAAGATCTAAACAAGCCCAGACCCAAAATCTACAAGAACGACCCAGGTACGACTTGTCGAACTTCAAAGCCAGGAATGCGCAGGCTGCAGTGCCCAAGAGGCTCCAGAGCCTGGGTTCTTCTACAGATCATGGGCTCAGAGGCTCAAGGTTTGGGGTTCAGGTACAGTGTGGGGTTTGGGTATGGGTTTGTCGTGTTCGGTGTGGGTTTTGGGTTCAGGGTCCAAGGGTTTAGGGTTCTGAGCATAGGGCATAGGGTGTAACCATCATGATTCAAGTGATCAAGAAAAGGAAAGCACAATACCTACCACAGCTGATCTAGCGCGAACATACATACACGGAAAGAAATCCTTAACACCCTGAAAGACCCGTACAAAGCTGAATGAAACCGATGACTTACACGAAGTTCCTTAACAAGAGCTCAGAAGCCCGAAGGCGCAGCAGGCACCCAGCGAGCAACAGCGGAGAATCCTCCGGGTGACCTCATGCCTGTTGGCACAAAGGCCCGTGAATTGCCTGGGTTGTAGTTCAAGAGCATCCAATCAGATTTAGGAAAAACGAATACCTCCACCTCTGTAAGACCGAAAAGGAACTTTCGACTAAAAATCTCCCAAACTGCCACCTAACCACATGTCTCCGCGATCCGAATTTTCAACCTTGCTCACACAAACAGGTCTGGGGAGAAACCGGCAGCAGGCGAGCTGTAGCAGCAGAAGCAGCGGGACACACGCGACCGGCGCAGCGAGGGAGGCTCCTGTCTTGTTCAGGGCCAGCGGCATGAAGGTCTTCGGCGATGCAAAAAGCCTCCAGGTGCCGGATGATTCTTGAAGCCTCAGCTATCTAGATCATGGCCCACAAAAAACCAGAAAAAAAAAAAAAAAAAAAAACGTTGATGTTTACTTTTTCCACTACCAAGAAGCTGCATCTTCAGCCATTCCTCCTGGTTCGGGCCGAGGAGGCTCCCTGTGCTTGCCATGGCTGTATCAAGCATATACACATCCACCACGTCCTCCCCGAAGCGAAAATGCCGAAAACCCCCTTGCAGGGCATGATCCTCATCATGTCCCCTCATGGGCACCCACTCTCGGAAAGCACGCAGCGAGCTGTTTGCATCTTTCCAGTTCACATCATGGTTGTCGTAGATCACGAGAAAGGGATGTCTGGCTCGAGCCAGCCGGAAGTCGGGATCGAACATGTGCACCGACTGCAGGGCACGATACCTCACCAAGTCGGACGGGTGACACAAAGCATCTCGCAAGCCATCCATCACCTCGGCATTTCTGAAACAAGTTGTGGCACAACAAAGCGCAAAACCCTATCTCCTAAGACTTGCACACTGAAGCCCTGACTCATCTTTTGAATGCCCTGTGAAAGCCGAAAAGACGAAACATCGTAAAACCCACCACAAAGCCCCTTAACACCATTTGCAAAGGCCTTATACAGTCGCGACCAGGTCCAGGTAGCCTGGTCGGTCTCGTTCTGGCTCCCGCCCGCCACTTCCTCGCAGTGGAAGTCCGGAGGAACGCGCAGCAACTCGTCCGGGTCGGGCCTGCCAAGATCTGGGGCTTGCACGGTTTAGGGTTTAGGGTTTAGGGTCTGGGGCTTGCAAGCTTCAGGGCTTACGAGGGCTTACGGGGCTTATAAGGTTTGTAAGGCTTATTGGCGTTTCGCAAAGGGTTTCTCAATTTCTCACGGATCTTTCATGACATCTTAAGGTTTTCTGTTTATTCTGAATTTTTTGGTGGATTTGCAGGTTGGGCGTTTAGGGTTTGGAGGGTTGCGGTGTTGAGGAGGTCTTTAGGGCTTTGTGGCTAAAGCACACCAATATGAGAGAAAAGGGAGTTGTGACGGTTGGTGGTGGCGGTAGCAGTAGCAATAGCAATAGCAATAGCAGACGCAGTAGAAGTAGCAGATGTGGTAGCAGTAGCAATAACAGCATCAGCCGTCGTGGCAGTGGTAGTTGTAGTGGTAGTGGTAGCGGTAGTGGTAGCAGTAGTGGTAGTGGTCGTGGTAGTGGTCCTGGTCGTGGTCGTGGATTTGCTGCTGGTCGTGGTGGTGGTGGTGGTGGCGGTGGCGGTGGCGCGGTGGCTATGGC
>BGNK01002193.1:50260-63030 GCA_003297005.1 Symbiodinium sp. clade A Y106
GGTGGCGGTGGCGGTGGCGGTGGCAGCGGCAGTGGCACTGGTAGTGGCAGCAGCTGCTGCAGAAAAAGTAGGAGCAGGAACTAGTATTACCTCTGTCTCTGCAACAGCATCAGCATTAATCCGTATTAGTACGAGTACTGGCACTTCTGTCGTGGGTCGGTGCCCTTCTGGGTTATTCAGGTTCAGGGTCGTCATTTCCCTGCAGAAGACGGCGAAGAGGGGATGCCTTTCGTAGACCAGATCGCCCAGATGCACTACAGCGTCCACCTCCTCGAATGCAAGTTGCCGGTAGAAGTTGAAATATCCACTCCACAGGCTGGTGCAGGAGACGATGGCTAGGTTCACTTCGGATCCGCTGCCTGCAGTTCGCGTCCGACCCAGCATGGACCGATTTCCAGCGACAGAGAACTGATACAGGTACTGCGAGCTCGGATCCAAGCCTAAGACGTCCACGGTGATGGCAAAGTCCGAGCCAGCTGAGGCCATCTCGATCCCCTGCCTGAAGGGACTATCAAAGGACTCCTCATCCTCACGCCAGAGGCGCCAGACAACTTCTGTGTCTGAGCCAGTGCTGACACGGGTCCATATAAGAACTCGGTCACTGAGAGGATCAGCAGATGCCACGCCGTGCAAGAATGGAGCATGATCCCAATCCGGGAGCAGCCTCAGATCCGCTGTATGGCAGAGGCATGGCAAAAGGAACGGCCACAGCGGCTGCATTCGCAGCAAGGGCTCTCCCCCTTAATTACAGGACCAGGCCCGGAAGCAAAAGAAACTCCGAACTGCCCCCCCTTGTGAGACCTGCCCACGGCTGCGCAAGGATATCGCTCGGTTTTCGGGCACAGGGTTGGCCATCCCATTAAGGATCCCGCAGCGAAGCCTTGCTTCAGTCTGAATAACTTCACAAAAGCAACTGCTGGCAAGTCTTGCAGGAAAACTGATCGAGGGGTTTAAGGACATGTCGAAGGCTTGCTGCCGATGACAGCGCAGCAGCACTTTCTCTAGAGAAGTCCTCCTCTATTCATCTGGCTTGCTACTCACGCTGTGCTCGCGATCTTGCAACGACATCTCCGTGCACTCTCCCTGTTGGGAACACTCCCTGCTTGTGCTTTCTCGCTTTCCACCGCACCCTCGAAGAAGAGAACATTTGCAGTGCCAACGGACAACTTTTTGTCTCGCCCTTTCTGATGTGGAATGCAAGGCCCGTGCAGCCACGCACAAGGCTGCAGCTTTCCACACAGATCTCGAAACACCTTAATATAGGTTCCTTAAGAATTAGCATAGGGTCTTGGAGCATATCAGAGTACAAGTATGCAGTTGTGCAGGGACTAAAAGGGCACCCACACATTTAACCCTAGAACGGGTTGCCATGCAGACTGCAATTGGAGTCTGGGCCGTCCAAGCCTCACAGAGTATGCCCTAAGATCCCTACACTCTTGGATCCCTAAATCCCTGAAACCCAAAGTCTATCTCCGGGCGGTTTGTTTCACAGTAAGTATTGGACTCCCTTCTACCCGACACCCAAACCGAAAACCCTAAATGTTTCGAAATCGCTAGGCTGCATCGACTGAGTTTCGCAGCCTCGGCAACGACTGCACTTCACCTTCAGTCGCTGAAGCGAAAGCCCAAAGAAAGGCCCTGGCTCCCGGACACGGAGTGCACAGCAGATCCTTTACTGGGGCTGAAGCGGTTTGGGGTTTAGAGTTGGGGGTTCAGGAGGTTTGGGGTTTTGGCTCCAGGGTTCAGGATTCGTTTCGGGTTGAACATTGAAATAAAAAGAATGCAGTGTAGACTGCAGAATTTACGGCTGCGGCTTAGTTAATTAACAGTCTTAGGGGATTCTCCCCAAAAGCCAATACAAGTCACCATCAACGCGGCGGCTGTTCACTCCTGCCTCGAGCTATACGCGGTTCACTAACGGCCATCGCACAGCGCAGCGTGCGGATCCTGAAACTGCACTTCTTTCGTTCGCAACTGGCAACCCCTGCCAGGAAATACATGTGTGTATATATATATGTGCGTAAATGTGATTATATATATATATATATTATTTGTTCATCTATTTATTTTATACACATGTGTATGTGTATATTTATACATATATATATATATATGTATGTATGTATGTATGTGTGCGCATGTATGCATGCACACATGTTCGTGTGTGTCTGTGTATGTAAGTATGTGTGTATGTATGTATGTATGTATGTATGTATGTGTGCGTGTGTATGTATGTATGCCGGTATGTCTGCATGCATGCATGCTTGTATCGATGTATGTACGCATGTATGCCTGGCATGTGTATAAGTATGTATGTATGTATGTACATAGGTAGGCAGGTAAGTAGGTAGGTTTGTATCTACGTATGTATGTACGTATGCATATGTGCATGTGTGTATGCATGTATGCATGTATGCATGTATGCATGTATGCTTGTATGCATGTATGCATGTGTTCTGTATACCGACATATTTCTACAGCTTGTCTATTATTTATTTATCTATTCATCCTATGTCTGTATTTTTTATGTATTTATGAACCGTGCGGCCCTAGATCCTGAACTCGAACTCTCATTCTTATCAAAGCCGATGCCCGAAGCCCTAAACTCCAAACCCAGGGTCCAAATCCCGGAATCCTTTCGGGGATGATCCGATGAACTTGGAACGCCATCAGCATGGCCCCTGCGCCGCCGGCGCCCAGCAAAAAAACAGCTGCCTGCAAAGCTTGTTCGCAGTTCGAAGATGTGCAGCCTCCAAGCACATGGCAGTCCCTAAACCATAAACTCCGAACCCCAGACCCCAAAACCCCACCGCGAAAGCTTTTGCACTTAACCACACAAAACGCGTATCCAAACCCTTGTAGAACCCGTCTAAAGCCGTTGTGCAACCATGAAATATGAAAGCACGAGACTCTGGGTGTCGCACTGGCATCGCTATATGTCTTCGTCGAACTCCGTCTGTGCAAGCCCCTGCCATGCAATAGGGGTCTTTAGGGCGTAATGTTCGGGTTTAGGGCTTTAGGGCTAAATTGCGCTTCAGGGCTTTCGGGACTGAGGCCTTTAGGCTTTAGGGCTTCAAGGACTTAGGGGCCTAGGAATTAGCACTCAAGGATTCAAGGGATCTTGGGTGCCCTGTTTAAACTGTCGTGCTTCAGAGTTCACGGGGTCACCACGACCAAGATAACAAGGTCCCAACTCGGGCATCTCTTCCAGGCATGTGGGAGTTTCCGAAAATAGGGGACGCTAATATAGTACCCTGAATAGTAGGATCCTTACAAGGACCACAAAGCAAGGTACCCCTAGTTTTCGGAAACTCCCATGTAGCCTCAGGTAGCGACTCCACACCTGGTCTCCGAAACTATCGAAGTCTACTCACAGCCTTATTTGCCAAGTCCGCTTCGCAAAGAAGGCCGAGACCCCGAAAACTCGAAAGCCCAAGTTAACCTCGGAGCAGATCCCGAACCCAAAACTCTGAAACCCTCAACCCCCAAAGTCCAAAGACTCGGACTCGAAACCCCTAAACCCTACACCCCTGGAGCCTTCTGAAGCCTCAACCCCAACCTCAAGAGGAGCTTCCCGGAGGCTGCAACATCCCTTTACCCGTAACAACCTTCCTGAAACCCAGTGTTAAAGGTTTAAGGGTGAAGAGGCTTGACCAGGATGCGAGAGTAAAGTTTTTAGGGAGTCCTCAAACTCCCACTACCCTCAACGGAATCGCTCTGGGGGCCTGGTAGCCTGCATAGTCGTCCTGCGCTGTTGCACGATGGGACTTGACTGGGTCTGAACCCGATCTTCGGATATGAGTAGCAGACGGTCCGCAGCTTGAAGAGTACCTACTCAACCTAAACCCTTGTTTAAAGAATTCTGCACTATTTGATCTGCGGCTCCTCGCTTACTACCTTAATGCACTAAAGCGTTGTGGCGGCCATGCTTATGGGTGTTAGGGCGGAGGTTTGGGAGCCGATAAGCCAACGTGTCGACCCTGATCTTGCAAACTTGACGGCGAGTCGCTCCCTTGACACGGAACTCCACACCCCAAACCCGAATCGGTCCTTCTGTCGGTAGTACTCGTTGCCGAATCCCGACACAGCTCCCAATCTCAGCATTGCGTGCTTAAGCAGAGCTTCAGCCGTTTCAGAGTTCAAGATTCAGGTTGTCCGGCTCAGGATTTGAAGGGCTTAAGGTTTGGGACTTCAAGCAATGTCAGCGACTCAAGGCACCCAAACGCATGCTCGGGTCGGCAGAGACCAGGACCACGCAGCGGAGAAGTATCCGCTCCAACCCTAAAAGCACCCAAGCCACGAGAACATGCAGAAATAATAAATCCTTTGGGCCTCTATCGCAAAAGCCCCCGGAGTCCGAGGCTGCTCCTGTCAAGAGCATTTGCTGAGGCCGAGGCATGATCCCCATGGGGTAGCAGTAGTGCTCCTGCTCATTTCCAGATTACCATTACACTGCTACGGTGTCCATCATCATCATCATCATCATCCTCGTTTTCGCATTCTGGTATTTTGGGGGCAATGCCGCAAGGATAAGGTTCGATTCGAGCATCGGACCACCAGCCAAGAAGCCAGGAACATTGAAAACAAAACGCTAGGTGTGGTGCTGGGCTTGGGCTCAAGGTCTGGGGGTTTCGAGGTTGCATATAGTTTAGGTTGAAGGCCTCGGGTTTGGGGTTTAGGATGCACAGTGCCCCGAAGACAAGGAAAACTTGATCACGGTGTCCTCTCGCATCAAGGCCACCCGCATGTGGTAGACCTGCACATATCTACCGGTCTTGAAGGATTCGAGCCTGTTACCAGGTACCTTCCCTGTCACGAGGCTTCGGTAGGGAATAACTTCAGCTACCAATTCCTCAGACCTCTATAGTGGAGTCCTGTCGCCCAGGAGTTCAAGCCGAACGAGATGGCTTGCACAGGCTTCTGAATTATTAGTAACAATATCCCCTCATAGCCACTCTATATTTATTCCATAACATACTTGACATACTAAGTGTCGCGCGCACTGTTTCGGCCGCGGTTTGGGACTTGCTTGCCGTAACATGGGATTTTGCAGGTGAAAAAGCCACTGAAGCTGAAAACGCCGGTGCAAGATCGTCCAAAGTGATTTTCGACAAACGAAAATGCGAAAATTAGTATAGGCTCCCCCCATCAGGGTGCTATAGACTTCCCTGCCCCCGCCCCACCGCCCCCGGCCCGCCCTGCATCAACGCACAAGCTGCACAAGCCGGACAATGCAAAACTGCCGCAAGCAACAGTGCACTACTACGGTACTACTACTACTACTACTACTACTACTACTACTACTACTACTACTACTACTACCACTACCACTACCACTACTACTACTACTACTACGACTACTACTACAACTACAACTACAACTACTACTACTACTACTACTACCACTACTACTACCACTAGTACTACTACTACTACTACTACTACTAATACTACTACGACTACTACTACTAATACTACTACTGCTGCTACTACTACTACTACTACGACTACTACGACTACTACGACTACTACGACTACTACGACTACTACGACTACTACGACTACTACGACTACTACGACTACTACGACGACTACGACTATTACGACTACTACGACTACTACGACTATGACGACTATGACGACTACTACTACTACTACCACTACTACTACTACTACTACTACTACTACTACTACTACTACTACCTCTACTACTACCTCTACTACTACTACTGCTACTACTACTACTGCCACTACTACTACTAGTACTCTGCTACTACCACTACTACTACTCCTACTACTGCTGCTACTACTCCTACTACTGTTACTACTACTGTACTACGGCTGTACTGTACTACTACTGTGCGGGTTTACGGTTTATGGACTGGAGTTTGGGGTTTAGGGTTTCGAGATCTAGGATTGGTGGTTCAGGGCAAGTTCAAGGGTTTGGGGCCGTCGCACCTTTATGCGATTTGTGACGAATGTCGCTGCATAACGGACCCTCTGGCCGTCGTTCAAATTTGCAAAGTCTGCCATACAAAGATACAAACATTCAAGGGTGAACGTTGGCGTTACAAACTGACTGTGTGTCCGTGAACTGTGGGCGTCTACGATACAAAAAGCAAAAATTCAAGGGTGGTGGTTGACGTGGCGAACTTACAATGTCCTTCAAATTTGCCAAGTCTACCATACAAGGATACAAAAGTTGAAGGGTGGACGTTGGCGTTACAAACTTACAGTGTCCTTGAAATTTGCCAAGTCTGCCATACAAAGATAAGGGCGGACGTTGGCGTTGCAAACTTGCAGTGTCCTTGAAATTTGCAAATTCTACCATACAAAGATGCAAAAATTCAAGGGTGGACACATTGGCGTTACAAACTTACCGTGTGTCCTTGAGATTTGCAAAGTCTACCATACAAAGATACAAACATTCACGGGTGGACGTTGGCATTGCAAACTTACTGTGTGTCCTTGAGATTTGCAAAGCCTAGCGTACAAAGATGCAAAAATTCAAGGGTGGACTTTCGTGTCACAAACTTACAATATCTTTGAAATTTGCAAAAGTCTACCATACAAAAATGCAAAATAACAGGGTGGACGCCGGCGATACAAACTAAACGTGTCTTTGGAATTTGCAAAGTCTACCATACAAAGATACCAAAAATTCAAGGGTGGACACATTGGCGTTACAAACTGACCGTGTGTCCTTGAGATTTCCCTAGTCTACCATACAAAAATACAAACATTCACGGGTGAACGTTGGCGTTGCAAACATACTGTGTGTCAGCCTACCATACAAAGATACAACAAATTCAAGGGTGAACGCTAATGGCGTTGGCCTTACAAACTAAACGTGTCCATGAAATTTGCAAAGTCTACCATAAAAAGACACAGACATGCAAGGGTCGACATTGGCGTTACAAACTTACAGTGTCCGTGAAATTTGCAGAGTCTGCCAAACAAAGATACAAGGTGGACGTTGGCGTTGCAAACTTACATTATCCTTGACATTTAAAAAGTCTACCAAAAAAGATACAAACATTCAAGGGTGGACCTTGGCGTTACAAACTTACAGTGTCCTTGACATTTGCAAATGCTACCATACAAAGACATAAAAATTCAAGAGTGGTGGTTGACGTTGCGAGCTTACAGTGTCCTTGAAATTTGCCACGTCTACCATACAAAGACACAACAATTCAAGGCTGGACGTTGGCGCTACAAACTTACGGTGTCAATTGAAAATTGCAAAGTCTACCATAGAAAGGTGCAAAAATACAAGGGTGGACATTGGCGTTACAAACTTACACTGTCCTTGAAATTTGTAAGGTCGACCATACAAACACACCCAAGGACACAACAATTCAAGGGTGGACATTGGCGTTACAAGCTTACAGTGTCCTTGAAAATTGCATATGCTACCATACAAAGACACAAAAATTCAAGGGTGGACGTTGGCGTTACAAACTTACAGTATGATTGAAATTTGCAAAGTCTAACATACAAAGACACAAAAAATCAAGGCTGGACGTTGGCTCTCCAAACTTACAGTGTCCATGAAATTTGCGAAGTCTACCATACCAAGATACAACAAACTCAAGGGCGGACGTTGGTATTGCAAACTTAAAGTGTCCTTGAACTTTGAGAAAGTCCACCATACAAAGACACAAAAAAAAAAAAAAAAACAAGGGTGGACGTTCGCGTTGCAGACTTACAGTGTGCTAGAAACTTGCAGAAGTCTACCTTACAAAGATACAGAAATTCAAGGGTGGACGTTGGCATTACAAACTTAGTGTGAATTGAAATTTGCAGCGTCTACCATACAAAGAGACAAAAATTGAAGGGTGGACGTTGGCGTTACAAACTTACAATGTAATTCAAAATTTGCAAGTCTACCATACAAAGATACACAGATTCAAGGGTGGACGTTGGCCTTACAAACTTACAGTGTCCGTGAAACTTTCTCAGTCTGCCATACGAAGATACAATATTTCAAAAGTCGAAGACTATCATAAAAAATACAAAAAACAAGGGTGGACGCTGGCGTTACAGACTTACACTGTCTTTGAAATTTGCGAGGTCTACCATACAAACAATTTTAAAAACAATCAAGGATGGACGTTGGCGCTACAAACTTACAGTGTCCTTGAAATTTGCAAAGTCTACCATACACAGCTACAAAAGTTCAACGCGCTACACACTTACAGTGTCACTGAAAAAAGCAAAGTCTACCATGCACAGATACAACAAATTCAAGGGTCAACGTCTACCACACCACAAAGGCACACAAAATCAAGGGTGGAAATTGGCGTTACAAACTTACAGTGTCTACAGTGTCCTGGACATATGCAAAGTCTACGGTAACAAAGATATAAAAACTCAAGGGTGGACGTTGACGTTACAAACTCACAGTATGGTTGAAATTTGCACAGCCTACCATACAAAAATTCAAGGGTGGACGCAATCCAGGGTGGACGTTGGCGTTGCAAACTTACAGTGTCCTCAAAATTTGCAACGTCTACCATACACGGATACACACATTCAAGGGTGGACGTTGGCGACACGAACTCGCAGTGTCCATGAAGTTTGCAACGTCTACCATACAAAGATACAGAAATACAAGGGTGGACGTTGGCGTTACAAAACTTACAGTGTAACTTGAAGTTTGCAAGGTCTACCATACAAAGATACACAGATTCATGGGTGGACGTTAGCGTTACAAACTTACAGTGTCCTTGAAAATTGAAAATGTCTACCATACAAAGATGCAAACATTCACGGGTGGACGTTGGCGTTACAAGAATGCAGTGAGTCCGTGAAACTTGCAAAGCCTACCATACAAAGATACACAAATTCAAGGGTGGACGTTGGCGATGCAAACTTACAGTGAGATAGAAATTTGCAAAGTCTACCATACAAAGATGAAAAAATCAAGGGTGGACGCTGCCGCTACAAACTAAACGTGTCCTTGAAATCTGCGAAGTCTACCATACAAAGATACAAAAATTCAAGGGTGCACACATTGGCGTTACAAACTTACCGTGTGTCCTTGAGATTTGCAAAGTCTGCCATACAAAGATACAAACATTCACGGGTGGACGTTGGCGTTGCAAACTTGCTGTGTGTCCTTGAGATTTGCAAAGTCTAACGTACAAAGATACAAAAATTCAAGGGTGGACGTTGGTGGCGATGGCGCCACAAACTTACAGTGTGTCTACCGTCCAAAGACATAAGCATTCAAGGGTGGACGTTAGCGTTACAAACATACAGCGCCCTTCAAATTCGGAAAAGTCTACCATACAAAGATACAATCATTCAAGGGAGGATGTTGACGTTGCAAACTTAGGTGTGCTTGAAATTTGCAAAGTCTATCATACGAAGATACAAAAAATCAAGGGTGGACATTGGCGTTACAAACTTATACTGTCCGTGAAATTGGCAATGTCTACCATACAACAATACCAANCAATGTATTTGAAATTTGCAAAATCTACCATACAAACATACAAAATTCAAGGGTGGACATTGGCGTTACAAGCTTACAGTGTTCTTGAAATTTGCAAATGCTACCATACAAAGATACCTGAATTCAAGGGTGGACGTTGACGTTACAAACTTACAGTGTCCATGAAACTTGCCAAGTCTGCCATACAAAGATACAAAATTTCAAGGGTGGACATTCAAGGACGTTGTCGTTACAAACTCNAATTCAAGGGTGGACGTTGACGTTACAAACTTACAGTGTCCATGAAACTTGCCAAGTCTGCCATACAAAGATACAAAATTTCAAGGGTGGACATTCAAGGACGTTGTCGTTACAAACTCACGGTGTCCTTGAAGTTTGCAAAGTCTACAATGGAGCGATGCACAAATTCAAGGGTGGACGTTGGCGCTACAAACTTACATTGTCCTTGAAATTAGCAAAGTCTATACCATACAAAGATTCAAACATTCAAGGGGTGACGTTGGATTTACAAACTNCGATGCACAAATTCAAGGGTGGACGTTGGCGCTACAAACTTACATTGTCCTTGAAATTAGCAAAGTCTATACCATACAAAGATTCAAACATTCAAGGGGTGACGTTGGATTTACAAACTTACAGTGTCATACAAACTTGCAAAGTCTACCATACAAAAATACATAAATTCAAGGGTGGACGTTGGCGTTACAAACTCACAGTATGGTTGAAATTTGCACAGCCTACCATACACAGATGAAAAATTCAAGGGTGGACGCAATCCAGGGTGGACGTTGGNATACATAAATTCAAGGGTGGACGTTGGCGTTACAAACTCACAGTATGGTTGAAATTTGCACAGCCTACCATACACAGATGAAAAATTCAAGGGTGGACGCAATCCAGGGTGGACGTTGGTGTTGCAAACTTACAGTGTCCTCAAAATTTGCAACGTCTACCATACACGGATACACACATTCAAGAGTGGACGTTGGTTGACGTTGCAAACTTCCAGTGTCCTGGATTGGCATAGTCTGCCGTACAAAGATACAAAAACTCAAGGGTGGACGTTGNCTTCCAGTGTCCTGGATTGGCATAGTCTGCCGTACAAAGATACAAAAACTCAAGGGTGGACGTTGGCCTTACAAACTTAGATTGTGAATTGAAACTGGCAAAGTCTACCATACAAAGATGAAAAAAGCAAGGGTGGACGCTGCCGTTACAAACTAAACGTGTCCTTGAAATCTGCGAAGTCTACCATACAAAGATACAAAAATTCAAGGGTGGACACATTGGCGTTACAAACTTACCGTGTGTCCTTGAGATTTGCAAAGTCTATACCATACAAAGATACAAACATTCACAGGTGGACGTTGGCGTTGCAAACTTACTGTGTGTCCTTGAGATTTGCAAAGTCTAACGTACAAAGATACAAAAATTCAAGGGTGGACGTTGGTGGCGATGGCGCCACAAACTTACAGTGTGTCTACCGTCCAAAGATATAAGCATTCNTGCAAAGTCTAACGTACAAAGATACAAAAATTCAAGGGTGGACGTTGGTGGCGATGGCGCCACAAACTTACAGTGTGTCTACCGTCCAAAGATATAAGCATTCAAGGGTGGACGTTAGCATTACAAACATTCAGTGTCCTTCAAATTTGGAAAAGTCTACCATACAAAGATACAATCATTCAAGGGAGGATGTTGACGTTGCAAACTTACGTGTGCTTGAAATTTGCAAAGTCTATCATACGAAGATACANACAATCATTCAAGGGAGGATGTTGACGTTGCAAACTTACGTGTGCTTGAAATTTGCAAAGTCTATCATACGAAGATACAAAAAATCAAGGGTGGACATTGGCGTTACAAACTTATACTGCCCGTGAAATTGGCAATGTCTACCATACAACAATACCAAAATTAAAGGGTGGATGTTGACGTTCAAATCTACAATGTATTTGAAATTTGCAAAATCTAGGTATGTTTGTATGTTTTAAGTAGGGTGGACATTGGCGTTACAAGCTTACAGTGTTCTTGAAATTTGCAAATGCTACCATACAAAGATACCTAAATTCAAGGGTGGACGTTGACGTTACGACGTTGGCGTTACAAACTTACAGTATGGTTGAAATTTGCAAAGTCTACCATACAAAGCGTTGGCATTGCAAACTTACCGTGTCCGTGGACGTTGGCGTTACAAACTTACAATGTGATTGAAATTTGCAGAGTCTACCATACAAAGATACAAAGACTGTGGACATTGGCGTTATACAAAGATGTAAAAAATCAAGGGTGGACGTTCGCGTTACAAACTTACAGTGTGCTTGAAATTTGCAGACGTCTCCATACAAAGGTACAAAAATTCTGAGGGCCCCTTCTAACTTCTGCATAGGTATCGCGCTTATGCAGAAGTTGCGCGAAAGTTATGCAGAAGTTTAGGCGGAAGTTGCTGTCTTATGCGGCCGGGAGGCCCTTGACACAGCGACATTGGCTCAGTGGTAACATCCGTACACCCTAAACGGTCCCAAACCCCTGAACTACCAATCCTAGACCCTATGTCCCACCAAAAAAAAACTTACCACACCCCCCTTCCAATCCTAGATACAATGCCCTCCGAAACCCCCACTACTACCGTACCTTCATACTGCTGCTGTGCTACTACTGTACGACTACTGTACTACTGCTGCATTACTACTACTACTACTACTACTACTACTACTACTACTACTACTACTACTAGCACTACTACTACTACTACTACTATCACTACTACTAATGCTACTGCTGCTGCTACTACTACTACTACTGCTGCTGCTGCTGCTAATACTGCTACTACTACTAGTACTACTACTACTACTACTACTACTACTACTACTACTAGGGTTGCGCGCCTCCTGGCGCCTGGTAGTTTTCAGTGGGTCGAGGGTGTAAAATGCTGGGTTTTTGAGAGTGTTTTGAAATTGTAGTTAAGCCAACTTCACAAAAACTACTTACTTGGGTTTATTATGATGCTGAAGATGGTCAGGATGATGATGATAAGGATGATGATGAAGATGGCCAGGTTAACGATGATGTTGAAGACGGCGAGGATGATGGTTATGAAGATGATGATGAAGATGGTCAGGTTAACGTTCATGTCACTTCTTTTGGCGATCATGCCCAAAACACTGGTATTTGCAGCATTTTTTGCACTTTGCACAGCATGCTGCACAAGGATGTGGAGCAAGACACGTTGTCACAAGCATCCTAGTACTGCTACCGGCGCTACTGCGTTACTGCTTGCGGTCAACCATGTCGTTATTAGCCCCCACCC
>BGNK01002193.1:64064-106401 GCA_003297005.1 Symbiodinium sp. clade A Y106
GTGGGTGGGTGCTGTTGGGCATGGGCGGGTGGGTGTGGGGGGCGCGGGTGTGTGAGTGGGTGTCGGCGCGGGTGGGTGTGGGTGGGTGTGGGTGTGGGTGCCGGTGTGGGTGTGCACCCCCCCCCGACCGTTATGCGGAAATGTATCTGCAAAAAACATCACGTTCTCACAACCAAGAAAATTTTCGGAAAATCTTAAGGCAGTAGTTTCAATGTGTGGTTTCTGCAAAAGGCAAATGTGTACACAGTGGATGTGAAAGACGGTGCCAAAAAAAGGCTCGCGACAATTAGTAATTTGACATTAGTTTTAGATGTTTTTCGGTTCTCCTTGAAGAGGGCCCTCTCGATCTGCCTCCTCGTCCTCCACGTCGAGCATGCCGAACGTGAAGCCAAACACGACCCCCATCGCCTGAGAGAAATTGGGGCTTAGGGTGGGTTTGGGGGTGCAGTAGTTGGTGGTGCAGGGTTTAGGGCTCTAGTGGTTCATGGGTTTGGGGTTAGGGTTCAGGGTTGGGGTGTGGTGGATTGGGCCTTGTGGTCAGCTTGGTTACGATATAAAGATACGCCCGCATATCGTTAAACTGTGAGTCCTGCAACCTAAGCTGGGAGGTGGATTCCCAGAGTGTGCAGGCTTTTAGCCGCGCTTTGGCATTGGGGACCTTGGGAAAGCATGGCAAAAGGTTCACTACACTGAGCGCGCCGCGAGCGAGACGATGAGGACTAAGAAAACCTGCCAACGCACAGGGTGGTAGGAGTAGGAGTAGGAGTAGGAGTAGGAGTAGGAGTGGGAGTGGGAGTGGGAGTAGGAGTGGTAGTGGTAGTGGTAGTTGCTGTAGCAGGAGCAGCAGCAGCAGCAGCAGAATATACCTCTTTCCGCGGAATTCCCAAAAGTTTCTAAAGCCTTCAACAACGCCTGCACAACTATAAAGCTTTGCCAAGAAGTCCGGCAAACCCTTGTGAAACGGTTAAACAACCCCGCACGCCCCACTGTACCCTTCGAACCCGTGGTAGAGTCCTGTAGAACCCTGATAACCTTGCCGAACCCAGGTGAAACCCTTATTATTGCAGCACCTTGCAGAACCCCGGTGAAACCCTTATTGTAGCATTCTGGACCGCATCGGCCTGCTGCGAGCTCTCGACCACGGGCCTTTGGGGGGCGGGGGGGGGTGGCTATTTTGCCTCAGGGAGCCTGGCCTACACGTGCCAATTCACTGAGGGGGCGGTGTCAGCTAGCTGAGGCATGAGGCTTCTGTGCTCTGACTATGGACGAGGGGGTCTTAGCGTCATTCATCAACACTGATTCTCGCGGAACTTGAGATAGGTCCAAACCATCATAGGAAACATCACATGCAGCATAGCACATCCTCGCATCGCCGTGGATAGCACAGCACATCACGGCTCGCGTCAGCCAACGAGACACATACAAAGGATATGACGACATGAAAATCATGTAGCACCAAACAAGACACAGCAAAGCACCCCAAATGGAAGCATGCAAGAACCTGACATATCAGCCCGGAAACGCAACGTAACACAGCATATCGTGGCATATCATCATAGACTCATAGACAGCAACCTCACGGGGCATGGCATATTCTGAAATGGTTCGCGGCTGCACGCCGCATAACACACAAGGACCTGATGCAGTACCAACTCCAATAGCGCAACACGGTGGGAAACTATGTTGACAAACAAGCTACGCAAGTTGGGCAATATACATCAAGATGCTACACTGGGTTGTACCGCCTGTCCAGCTGCTGATGCATGGGCCTATGTCTGCAGAGCATCGTTTTATATAATGGGCGGGGAGTGAATATGAATACAATGTGTGTATACATACGCGAGTTTCAACACGTGCTGGGGCCCTGACTTTGCCACGGAATTCTGAAAGAAGCCAATAATGTAATTCAGCACCTGGGACGCTCCGCTGCCCCGTGTCGCGGCATGCTATCTGGAAGGGCAGCAGGGCCACACCAAGTTCCACAACTTACACCTCATGTCCAAAAGTTCTGCAGAAGAAGCAAAAGGCCAGAAAATGAACTGCTTGCCTCAATGCACCAAAACTCCAGTCGAAATGCCAAGCCCGAGAAGCTCACGGCTGGAAACGTGAACACTGCCGCCTGTTGAGACAGCACTGCTGTCTCGCAACCAAGAAATGGATTTAAGGTCAGGCCCGGCAATATGATAGAAGAGGACACAAGCATGTTCACAACCTAAGATTGGGGTTCCTATCCGAAGCACCCGGAGCGTCTATGCAAAGTGTCCAGAACAACTCAGCCATGCAACATACTGAGTTCTGGCATTCCGGTCGTTCAAACCTGCAATCTGGCAACGCCAACCCCTCAATCTGCCAACCCTCAGCTGCACACTGTACAGAATACTGAAACATTATGCTTTCTCGAGGCAAGCATGCTTCTCCATGGCCCGGGCATCGACGATTGAGAAGGTCAGCGCAAAGGCGACTGCCAACCCCAGCGTCATGTATAACGGCACCTGGCGGAAGCTGCTGCGCTTTTGCATCCAAGCAAACCGAGGTTTGAGGGCTCAGGCTTTCGAGAGAGCACAAATAACACGACAGAATATGATACTGCAACCGCAACGACTGCCCTAGCATGATTATCGCAAGCACTGTCACTGCTGCGTATTACCACGTGCCCTTACCTTTACCGGTAACATTGTTTCTATCTTACTTTGACTCTGACTATGACTCTGACCATGACCATTGGTCATTGCTCTTCCTCTTAGTCTGACTATGACCAGGACCATGGTCATGACCACGTCACCACCAGTGCCAGTACCACTACCAGCACCAACAGCATTACCATTGCCGCTGTTAGTACCATAATTACAACTGCCATTCTTTTACGAGTGTGCTCTTTGTTACTCGCTCTTTGATGACTGGCGTTCCTTCTTATCTTTTTCCTGCCCTATTGTCTTCTTATTATTGTGATTTTAGCAGCAATGTCAGGAGTAGAAACCGCAGCATAAGCAGCAGCAGCAGCAGCATCAGCATCAGCAGGAAGACGAGTAGTAGTAGTAGTAGTAGTAGTAGTAGTAGTAGTAGAGTAGTAGTAGTAGTAGTAGTAGTAGTAGTAGTAGTAGTAGAGTAGTAGTAGTAGTAGTAGTAGTTGTTGTTGTTGTGGTGGTAGAGGTAGTAGTAGTAGTAGTAGTAGCAGCAGTAGTAGTAGTTGTTGTTCAAAGACGCTGAAACCCTTGCACAAACAGGGTGCCGCGAATCGTCGAGCTGAATATACGTAATAGATTAACTGGCAATGCGGCTACAGGGAACCAAGATTCCTAATCCGACGTCTACTATGTTGCTGCGAGCTCTGAAGGAGGTGTCTCGGGCCGTAGAACCCCACGCCGCAAGATATGTAACTTGCCAAGCTCTAAACACTACAGTAGGAGGTCCCCTTCCACCTTGAAGCCTGAAACACCCGAGCCCTCGAGACCCTAACTCGTCAGCTCTAAGCCCCTGAAACGCTTAGCTTGGCTGCCCAAATAATTGGACGGACCCTTCTATTTGCACCCCTTGCAGCAACACCGCCCATGCGTTTGGGAAAAACCTGGTTCAGATAACTACCCTACCAACCCATACCGGCTTGACACCAAACCTTTCACCAACCCAAACCCGAAAATTTGGGTTTCTTTTTCACTGGATCCCAAACCCACAGCCCTCTCTGCAGGCATCCCGCCTTCATCCAAGGGGCCAGACCGACGAAAATTTTCCGATCCAGCAGAAAGCAAAGCCTGAGCTTGAGATTTACGGGGTCTTGCGGTTTAGGGTTTAAGCTGCAGGAGGTTCGGAAGTTCTCCTCTTTAGAGGTGGGTGTTGAGCTTGAGCGCTGTTCCACGATCCTAGCCAGTCCGAGTCCAGCTGGGCTTGGGATCCAGGGCTCAAGGGTTTACGGCACAGGTGGATCGCCTTGGCGACGCCTAGCTTTCGAAACTCAAATTATCATGCACGACGTGCGAACGTGAGTCCCAGCGCAGAGAGAGCAGCAACCCAAACAAAACGGAATTGCTGCGAGGGTGACAGAACTTCCAGCAATGCGGGCGAGACGAACCGAAGGTTTGGCGACCGAATGTTAGGCACAGCTGCTGTTGGGAAGAATGGGCGGGTTGTTCCATATTGGTCCTTCGCACACTCCCTGTTACGATAACAACACCACTATTCAGCAAGCAACTTAAAACTCGAGCAACCCATGTTGACGGTGAATCCAAGCCTCTTGTGTTCGGTACTGATTCGCCAAATCACGTGCAAGTCGTCGAAAATCGAGATTCGATGAAAGTTGCCTGTACAAACAAGACTTCGACCTGTCGTAAACAACTACGGATTTGACTTTCAGTACATGGCGGACACACGGAGAGCCTCCAACGATCTACGACGCCAACCATCCGGTACCAGTGCAAAAGACTAGGGGGGCAGAATGCCGGCAGAGAGTGTCTTGTTTCACGGTGCGGTATATCAAGAAGATGTTTGTTGAAGGGGCCCGTACTGTCTTAAGCATGATATTGGGGATCTCCACTTGGCGGAATCCTGTTTTGCGACAAACGATCTGCACTTGAGCCACGCCTTGATTTGAAAAAATCCAACCGCAAGCTATGCATTGGAGCCCAACGATCGAAAATACCTTGCCCGGGCAGTCGTCACACGCCATATCCCGAAACCGTGACCCTGAACCGAGAACCTGGAAACTCATCTGGAAGCTTACAAACCTGCTGGAACCCCGAATCGTCCATGTTTTGTTTTGATCCCAGAAACCCAACTCAACTCATGCATATTCCCCAAACCCCAAACCCTAAACCCTGGGATCTTGGGGTTTACGAGCCTGCAGCCCTCTCAGGACGTGCTGGCCGAAACCCCAAAAGAAAACAGGGCGCCCCCGCGCGCCACTGAGGATGATCGTGCCGGCAAAGATGCTGGCCAGATTCCGGGATTCATCGTGGACTTTAAGGTTTTACGACCGCCTGAAGTTCAGGATTTAGTGCCTAAGGCTCAAGTTCAATACTCAAGGTCTTTGGGTTTTAGGGTTACGGAGGTATGTTTCAAGATCCGATGTGCGAAGTTGGCGATGTTTCCATGCTAGTTGATCAATAGTTTCGGGGATAGCAACCAAGCCCGAAACAGTTCGTTGACGCTTTGCGGCAGCCGTCCGCCAATTTGGTACAGTGCGCACGTCTTCGCAGCTCAAAGCTACCTTTTGAAACCACTGTGGGTGGCGGTTGCTGAAATTGGATTCCCTCCGGAAGGTGCCATGGAACGCTGGAAGCGGGCAATAAGCGAATGGCCCCGTTCATTCATTCCCGACGAGTTAGCGCGTGAGCCAAACGCAAAGTAAATCGGCCGAATGACAAGAACGTTTCTGTACCGTGCTAGATTAAATTATGCACACTGTACCGCACAACATCTCTATCCCTTGCATGCCAAACATCATGCTTTTGGCAACATTAGCCGACTGCACTGCATGAATGGGCTCCGGAAGCCGCAACTGCCAATCTCCCACCCATCGCACAGATTCTCCCACGGAGTAAAGGTGTACATCATAGCACAACAAATAAAAAGCCTACTTTGAGATCCTGCCGTGCGCTGTCGAACAACTAGAAAACCCCAAACGCTATGGCACATGCTTGAAACTTGAGCGGATCTCCTTGCGCCGTGTGCCTGATGACATCTTTGCAAAGAGCTGTCAACTATTGATGCAAGTGAATATCATGTTGTTTGATCTTGTGCTTACAGAGATACACCGCGATTGGCCGTCATGCGCACCCATAATTTAAGAGTGGGCCCTTCATGACAACCCCGGTCCCTTGCATCCTGATTCATTTCTAGCGGTGGTAGAATGCGTCGCGAAAGCCCATGTACTGTGCAAAGCTCCCAGTTTCGTGTTCTCCAGTTACTGTTCTTCTGCCGGAGCTGAGAGGATCATAATTGAGAAGACCCGAGGCCCTCAATTTGGAGGACCCCACCGTGTGGGACTTCAGATTGCAGGCAATGACTGAAGCCTTCTCCCTGCTTGTACAAAGTCATCTTGTTGCTGCTAGCAGCGGAATAAACATGCGATGTGTGTTCCATTGCGGCCCACGGGTGTGTGCGAAGACTGGACGCAAGGTGGAAAGGGGGGAGGGTGGATCGAATTGCGGATGGAGGAGTAAGTGGAAAGGGTGGGGCGGTATGGAGGCGGGTGCTTTATGTGGAGCCGCCGAGCGGTGGCACAGCGAACCGAACGAGGGACTGCACCGAAATGCACGAAGAGGGTTGAAAACTCGCTCCAGGAACTGACACGAAATAGCTTGTTGGGTTTAGGTTCAAAGGTTTAAGAGTTTAAGGGCTTCAGGATTAGGGTGGAACGGTCCGGGGCCTGTTGAAAAGTGCAGGGGTCTTGGCCGGTCTCCGGTTGATTGCATCCTACATGTTGGTCATCATCATCTTTACCATCATCCTCGTCATGGGTTTAGGGTTTAGGGTTCAGGGTTTAGGGATCATCGCCATCAACATCATCGTCGGCATCGGCATCAGCATCGGCGTTGGCATCGGCAGCAGCAGCAGCAGCGTCAGAGTTAGCAGCTTTGGGGGCCTGGGACTTGGGCTTAGGGCCTCGGGTTCAAGGTATATACTATACTATGCTAACTACAACTTTTGTGCTATACTATACTATATTCTGCTTTGCTATGGCTATACTATTATGCTGTGCATATTGTTTTATGCGAGAGTTTCCGGCTGAAAGTTTCAAGGGCTTCGGGGCTTTGTTATGGGCATGGGCGAGAGACTCTGAGCCCCACATGTTCCGAACGCACGAAAAACCCGCAACCCAAACGCAGAAGCTAACACCTAAAGTCACGGAAATACTCAATCTGCCAGACCCAGGAGATGCCACAGCTCCCTCAGCCCATGTTGGGTTGTTTTCCATCCCTCCCCTGGCCCGAGGGACCCAAACAGCCCTGCGCCCAGGCTCCTTAGATGGAGCCGCTTCATCTGCAGCGGGTTCTCCGACTCGTGGGACAGAACCTTGGGAGATAGTTAGAGAAGCTTCAAAGGATTTTCCGCAGGATGTCGGATGTCCTCATATGAAGTTGCAGCATTTCATGAGCAGGGTGTGGGCACTTGTCCTGCGAACCTTTTCGGTTTAAGCACCTTTTACCGTCTGGCTTTAGCGTCTAGGAGGGTTCAGAATTAACTCTTGAGACAGAACAAAGCCTCAAACCCCGCAACACACGAGGTACAGACAACGAATACTCTGAAACACTAGCCGCCCATAAGCCCCAAATCCCGAAACCCTGAACCAGGCGATGTTCAACATCAAGGGTCTCAATTGCTTGGACATGGCTTGGCAAGACATGGTTTAGAGCGAGGTATGCGCACGCGCGTCGAATTTGATTCAGTAGCCCAAACACCTCAACTGCACAGGACCCAGGCGCCCGTGACCTTACGCCTGAAATCCAAGAACACACCCGTGAACCCTGCAGCATCAAAGCGCTTTGAGAAAAACAACCAGAACCACCCACCAAAAGCACAGACAATTCCATGCAAACCCTCTGCTAACCACCGAATCTTATCGACAATGCTTCTCAAAAAGAAAGCTCCAGCCCAAAAGTCTTAATTTTCTTCATGGTCCGAACCCTCAAATCCCCCAAAGCCCGAAACTGCTAGCAACAAACCCTCTAACCCCTGGCTTTAAGGCCAGCGCCCGCCAGAGGATGAGGCAACCAACGAGGATAAAGAGCACGCCGAAGTACCTCGGGGCATCTTTGGTGGCTTGAAAGCTTCAGGTGTTGGCTTTACTTCAGGGTTTCGGGTCTAGGGTTGTTCCGTTTAGCGTGTATGCACTGCTCCTTACGCGCGTGAGGCTTCAAGCTTTCAAGGATCCTGTAGATTAGGTATTTAGGATTCCCCCACTTAACTTAAGCCCACTCGCTGTAGTCCTTCGAGTCCTTCGAGTCCAGGGTCTTGACATGCCGTGTTCAACGTTTCTAGGCTTTGCATCGCTTTCCGAATAGGACGGGTCCTTTGAGTAACAGAGACGTTGCTGCTTGTAGTTCGTTTACATGCTGCCGAATTGGGGGCAAGACAGGCATACCAGGGCGAGGATGGCAGCCAGCTTGTCGCCGAAGGCTATCCCAAAATCGCCACACCCCCAGCCACAACCCCGCTCAAAGAATCCTTCAGGGATGTTCCACCACCGCAAAACCGAAAACCCTAAACCTCAGCCCTAAAGCTCTAAACCCTGAGCCCTAAACCCTATAAACCACACCTTAAGCCTCCCGACATGGGACTCCGGAGGCTCTGCAGTGGGCTCCACATAGAGGACCCCAAAAGGATGTAGGGCTAAGAGTTTAGGGTTTAGATTCAAAAACATAGGACCCCAGTCCATCCCCCAGGAAGGTGGGATCCTCGTTATAAGCTATAAGGAAGAAAGCCGTAAACGAAATCCCAAGTCGTTCGTGGAACATCTCAAAACTGAACGAAGAGTCTCTGCATCCAGAGATACAAGAACTCGTTGCTCGTCCCCTTTGCCATCACTACCCACATCATTCGTCATAGCCATCGAAGTTTTCATCGGCACACACTTCATACCACATGGGCATCATCACCATCCTGACCACCGCTGGTACCACAACTGCCATCATCAACATCATCATCATCATCATCACCATCATCATCATCACCATGATCTCCAACCCGCGTAATCGTGTTTGTCCGGTATTGCTGCAAATGCACTCCACGACATTGGCTTGGTTGGTTCTCATCCTTGTTCCCCTTACTGTTAAGCAGTATTCGAAGGGCCTGCGTCCTGAAAAGTAAGGAGATGCTCCTTAAAAGGCAAGAGATACTTGGCCTTCGAGGGACTTAGGACTTTCACAGGTGGAGAGTTGTAGTGATTGCGGCTTTGGGCGTCAGGGCTCAAAGGGTTGCAGCCAGGGCGCATCGAAAAGAAAGGGGAGATTGAGATCTCGATCAGCGCCTGTGAAAGCCGGGTTTAAGGTTTAGGACTGGGGAAGAAATTGATATACGGATTAGCAGCAAGACAGCAAGATCGGACACGGCTGAAACCACAAGAGGATGGATCAGAATTACAACGACAGCAATGCTCTTTCCCTTCTTTCTTTGTCCGGTAACTTTGCACTCTTGCCATGAAAACCAGTTTTTTGGCTGTGCGGGTTCCGCCGCAAGGTGGGATCCGTAAGGGTCGGGTTCGGAAGGTGTATCAAGCCATCGAACAAGCCGTACCTCAAACTAGGTGGCCCTGCTATTAAGCGAGGTTCTTACAAAGCCAAGCTTACGATCTGTATCAATACCCGACAAGGCAAGCACATGGTAGTGGCGGCAGTGGCGTGGCAGGAGCTACTAACAGCGCGCGAAATCGCCCAAACCCTGACCACTCAACATCAAGCGGCGTTTAGGCTATGCTCAGGGACCCTGAGCTGCTCAGCCCCAAAGCTAGCTTCTCAAGGCCCAGGCCTAGAGTTGTTTAGGGTTTAGGGTTTAGGTTGTTTGCCTCGGGCTCGGGCATGAGATTTCGGTTCCAAAGCAAACATGTCCTGCAGTAAGAGAAGACACTCGCTTCGGAAATAGATGCATAACAGAAGCGCATAGAATCGTTACATGGCGATGACGAGGATGAGGATGCAGTGTAGATGGGGATGCCTACGATTCTTAAAGATCCTGGCTGAAGACGGTGCGTTGTGCTATCAGCCATAAAACCTCAGATCCGCAGTTCCTATGGAGCGCTTGCAGAACGAGCCCCTTGAGAAAATTGTGCAGAAACAATGCTTCTGGACAGAATGACTCTAAGACTCTTCGGTCGCAGAGCCCCGCGCCAAGTTAACGACCATGGAGATGACGATGCCCAAACCACCACCTCCCAACAGTTTAGGTGTGAGAAGCTTTGGGGCTTCAGGTTTGGGGGTTTGGGGTTCGTGGATGAAGGTTAGGATGTGCATCTCGGGGGTCTGCAATCTGGGAAGCTTCGCGCTTTGAGACCAGGGCTGCAGGAATTTCGGGGCTTCGATTTAGCTTGAAGGCTGAAGGTTCGGAAACTCAGAGCTGCAGCCTCAGTGCTACGTCCTGGAGCCCTGACGTCCCAAAACCGAAACTCGAACCGAACCCCGAACCTCCGTCAGCCTTCAACACCCGAACCGAAACGGATACCTTATCTTCTGCAAAATCAACCCCTGAAACTACAAACCCCGCAAACCATATGAGGGGTTCACCCTGGGCCGAAACCTCACCAATCCCCCACACCCAGAAACCCAAATCCCAAGCCCCAAACAAAAGACTATAACGGGAGTGGGGCCTGGAAAAGGACTAAGAATGCTGCCGCAAGCCTGAAGCCCTAGTTAAGCTGCTACCAGTACTCTGAACGCATAAAGCCCAGACCCCTAAACCTGCCAAATCGGAGACCCCAAACCCAGAAAAAAACCCAAAGCCATCCTAAACACCAAAACCCGAAACCCTAAACTCCCTAAACCCTTGCAGGAAGCCTTACAGAAGCCCTTTTCGGAATCCTAAGCTTGCCCGAAACCCCCCGTGCCTACGGCCGTGCTGCACGCAAACAAGGCTGCTTGACGAGCCTCAGAGGTGGGCTTTGCAAGGATTTTCAACAGGTTTTGTACGGGTCTTGGCAGGGTTTTGTAACGGGGTGACAAGGATAAGGCTGAGGAGCGGCTTTGCAGGGTTTTCAAAGGATTTTCCAAAGGGTATGGTAACTGAAAAACAAAGTCCTTCGCAAAACCTAGTCAGGAAGTCAAGGTTCAAAGGTCCGGCGTGGACCCATCCGCGCTATGCCCTACACGCCGAAAGCTTGAAGTTACCGTCATGAAATCTACGCCCTTCGAACACTGAAGCCTGAAACCCAGAAGGGACCTCGAAGCGTGAAACCCTTCAGCAAGCATTGATCCCATCGCCGGCATCTCGAAACAGTGAGCCCACAGGTCTTGCAAGAAGCAGCTTGTTTTCGCAGTACCGTATGGTTCCGGCTCAAAGGTTTAGAGATTCCTGTGTGATGGTCACCACTCCTGCTGAAGCTACTCTGTACCTTCATCATGGTTGTGGGCTGCGACAAGTCTTCTTACCACTATATCCACTATGGCCTCTCTTATAAATGTGATTGTGATTGCCTTGGCACAGTGCGGATGCCTGGCTGGGGTCTGAGACTTGGGGCTCCAGGTTTTGGGTTTTTTAGGTCTCCATATAGCGAAAGCTTCAAAGCAATATGTAGCCGCGAGGACGCCGCGCAGCAAAAACACCTAGAGCAGCCATCCCCATCGCCCAGACATACATGCATCCGATATATGGCACTCACCTCAACCAAATCACCACAAGACCACGAATCCTGTGAGTTTCAGGTTTGGGGAATGGACAGCTGGCAAGACCCTCAGTCCAGGGCATTGTAATCCATGTTCGCAAGACCTTGGCTCTCGGCTGTGCGCCCCCGGCATGGGGCTTCAGGCCAGTCGAGGTGCAAGGCTTATTTTGTTTTTTTCCACAGCGCCTCCCTCGCACATCCGCACTTCCGAAACTACATGCCTTGCCTTTGGCCTTTTTCTGCAGCACCTTCCAATTCAGGACTAACGTCTGAACACCCAAGCTACGCGGAAAAAGGCAAACCGTCTGCCGAAGTGCCATCGAAGTCCGAAGCACGAAGAAAACCCTTCGCCCTAAACCCGCAAAACCCTTAACGCCTAAACCCTAAACCCCTCTGGCCCTGAGGATTCCGGAAACCCTTACAACGTGCTAGTGGTGTAGGACTTCTCCGCCGGTTTCTGGTCTGGGGCTGAAGGTCTTAGAAATTACGACTTTGGACCTGCCTACCCGCAGCCGAGGTCAAGACAATTTCAAGGCATGAGATGTGGCGGCACATGCCAAATCCGCAACATGTCTTGGCTGTGGGAGAGTCTTATGACTGTAATTTCTGAACAATTTCCTGCATGCGTGCATGCAGTTGCTGGGGACCTCTCTGCAGATGTGTACGCTGCTGACATCCGTGGACAAAACAACGAGCTTATGGCTGGGATGGGGGCTGGGATGCAAGACATGACAGCCGTGGCACAATGATGTGTAAGTTGCATGGTAGCAGCTCCGAGCCGGCATCCATTCAATCCCATGTCACTCTGGATGCAGAATGATACGCCCAGCCCATAAAGTTGAACTTCTGCAAGTGAAACCCTGAACAACTCTCTGAGCTACTCGCAGAAACGCCAGTCTAAAGAAAGCTTGCGCGGAACCGACTGAAGAAAATTAACAACGAGAAACGCAGGCCGACGTTCATTGTTAGCTTTCGTTCGGATTAAAGTGATATGTTGGACCGTGGTTTGGCCTTCGGGTTTTGGCTTAGGTGTCTATGAACTAGGTTACCGCGCTGTGTGGCTTGGTGTAAAAGGTCGCTGCTTCCCCGCATACCGCCCAAAACCTCTAGCGTGAAGTTGCACTGCAAAGGAGGAGCTATCCTTGAGTTCCCTCATGTTCCATGTCGCGTCACGGAGCAAAGCCACGAGCAATCCGAAATTGAAGGTGCCGCTCTCGATTGGCCGAGCGGGGTGGTCGTCATCGCCATACTATCACCATCATCAACGTCATCATCCGGCACGTTAGCACGGATTCGACAAATGGCTATGTCAGCAGCATAACCTCGCAGAAAAGGTTCGCACAAAGAACAGCCCCGTGACAGCTTCTTGCATCGCATTTTACTATTCCCACCGTGTCGTATCTGCGTAAGCCGCTCCCTTTCCAGGAGAAGTCACGCCTTGGCAGGATGCGAAGTGCAGTCTTTAGTGATCTTGTGTCGAGCCGTGGGGGATTTGTTAAGCAGAAGGTGCTCGCAGCTTCAGCTCTTGAGGTTTGTAGCTTCAGCACTTTAGGGTCTAAGATGTTGCGGCCTTGGGCAATATGACATCCGTTTCTTCAGAAAAATAACCTTTGTACCATGAACAGGTTCCGATAGGGAAGAACGAAGTCTGAAGGGTTACCAGAGCCTGACGACTCGTGTGACACATTGCACTGTCAGCTGTTGTCATCTGCGCGAGAGTCAAGAGTTCAGGCTACATATCAAACATACATCATGCTTGCCGGCGCATGCTTGCATTCGTTCCTCCCTGAATCCACTTACTTTCGCCTACTTGACCTGCTTAGATCCAACTCACGTTCCTGCTTACCTACCTATCTACATCGCACATCAATCTAGAGATGACTAGACTAGAACCCACAAGCAGGCACAGACCTATCGACGAACCACACAGGCATCTCCCTCTTTCCACGCATATGCTTTCCGGACATCCAACCATTATCACGACTGTGGCCGGGCTTATGAGCATGATGTACCATGACCGTGATCCTGATTAGCAACAGCCTGCACCACCACAAGAACAAGAAGAAGATGTGACACGACCGTGATCATGACTGGCGCCAGCCTCTTCCACCACAAGAACAAGAAGAAGAACGACAACGACAACAACAGCCACTATCACCACCACGAGGACGCGGACTACCCGAAGCCTCAGGGACTCTGAGTACAAGGCACCCAAACCCCCAAACCATCAAACCCAACGCCAAGTTACAATACGCCTTTTTCAGGGATATGGGGCTCAATGTCACAAAGACCACCAACTTGTCGCAAGGCCCCCAAACCTCGAAAAACAAAGTTCGGAAGCTAAACCTTGACCTTTGCAACCGGGAATCTAAGCAAGAAAGCCCCTCAACTCATCAACAGCACGGAGTTGGAACGCAACCCTTGGGTTGAAAAATCCTAAGGCCCAAAAACCTGAATCCTTTCACTCCCCACCATTCATGACCTCCTCCAAAAATAGATGAACGAAAATCTCTGGGTTTTGTGCTTGATCAGGTCACCCTGGAGAACCTCAAGTCCAGAACCCACTAGACAACTTCGAAACAAGAACCCTCAACCCGAAAAGAGTCCACGGAACCGGATGCCCAAAAAGCCACCAAACCCAAAACCCTTAAAATAATCCTCGGTTCTGAGGTCTTGAGCAGTTACTGCACCCAGAGCTGGAATCGAGGCTTCGCTAGGTGGGAACATCGCGACTGGGCTGTTTATGTGCCAAGCTACGCAAAACTGCACCCGAATATGTCCACATGCTTGAAATCAGTGGCCGCTTAGAGGTCTTTGCAAGGTCTTTGTAATCGTTTGAGCTGGGGTCTCTTGAACCTGGAGCGACTGCAGCGTCCAGGCCTCAGCACTCGTAGTTGGCGATTTTATCCTCGTTGACCGTCGGCTTTTGGGTTCAACAAGGTTCCGGAAGATTTTGGGGTGTAGTGCTTAGGGCTTCGGGGTGTGTGCTTTGAGAATTTAACAGAAAGGCAATGTAAACTTCAGGGTCAGGGGAATGTGAATCTCCTTGTGTGTATGTGTATGTGTATATATATATATACAGATATATATATATATATATTAGACAGATAGATAGAGAGCGTCTAAATGTATGTGCCCGAAAACAATCGTTCCTACATTAAACACCGGAAGACCCAAAACCGAGTCTCATTCCTAATCACAGAGGCTCCTACAGTGGTGCCAAGGCATGTGGCTGAGAACCACAAGGTGTGCGACTTGAAAATGTCTTATGAACCCATGCAGAATGACGAGCACCATGATCAGCGTCACTAGTAACTTCAACAAAGTAGTGATGAGTCTCACCGATAATAAACAGCGCATTAACAACTTTACGAAGAGCCAACACTGCCCCACCAACGTGGCCCAACCCGAAGCTGAACCCTGAACTTCCCTAAATACTAAACCCTAAATCTAGACCGAAGACCCAAGCCCTAAACCCCAAACCCTGAACCGTGCAGCTCTTGGCCGAGTGACAGGAGGGCCTCCGTCCCCGAAAGCGCGGAAGGCACTGGAGTGTCGCACAGCATTTGGGAAAGTCTCAGGTTTTGGGGCTTCGGTTTTACGGTTTTGATGTTGTTCTCTGGGTTTTCTGGAAAGGCGGGGGGGCAGGCTTTGGATATCTTGAGGTTTTAGGGTTTATGGGTTCGGCCGGAGCAGCCGCAGGGTTTATGCTCGGCTTCTGCCGGAGATGACTCAGCTCGCAAGTGAACTGACTGGCTATACCGATTTTTAATGTGTCTACTTCATGTACTTGCGTGCCTGTTCATTCTGCGTGTACATACATACATAAACACATACATACAGACAGATAGACAGACATCCATCATCCATCATCTACCATCCGCCATCCACCATCCATCCATCCATCCATCCATCCATCCCTCCATCCCTCCATCCCTCCATCCCTCCATCCCTCCATCCCTCCATCCCTCCGTCCATCCATGCATGCATGCATGCATGCATCCTTCCGTCCATCCATCCATCCATCCATCCGTCCGTCCGTCCATCCATCCATCCATCCATGCATGCATGCATCCTTCCGTCCATCCATCCGTCCATGCATCCGTCCGTCCATCCATCCTTCCATCCATGCATGCATGCATCCTTCCGTCCATCCATCCATGCATGCATGCATCCTTCCGTCCATCCATCCATCCATCCCTCCATGCATGCATGCATCCTTCCGTCCATCAATCCATCCATCCATCCATCCATCCATCCATCCATGCATGCATGCATGCATGCATCCTTCCGTCCATCCATCCATCCATCCATCCATCCATCCTTCCATCCATCCATCCATGCATGCATCCTTCCGTCCATCCATCCATCCATGCATGCATGCATGCATCCTTCCGTCCATCCATCCATCCATCCATCCATCCCATCCATCCATCCTTCCATCCATCCATCCATGCATGCATCCTTCCGTCCATCCATCCATCCATCCATCCATGCATGCATGCATGCATGCATGCATCCTTCCGTCCATCCATCCCTCCATCCAGCCATCCATCCCTGCTTGCGTACGTACATACATACATGCACCCCTACGGAAGGGCCTGTTGAGAGGCGTTTTTAGGGGTCCAGGAGTCTTGGCTGTAGCTTTTTAGTCTTGGGTTTGGGTTTTGCGATTAAGGCTTTGCTTCGGGTTTGGAGTTTCAAGGCTTTGGGTTAAGGCTTTAGGGCTAAACGAAAACCCATCGGCTCAGTCCTGGAAACAAACTCAAATGGCGTCTCCTTGTCTTGAGCTTCAGTGAGTGGGCATTAAAGAATGTGTTTCGAAAAGGGGGTTAAGAATCAAAAAGGGTAGACTATACTGTAGAGATATCGTGCTCGTAAGGATGTAATTAGCTATTCAGGACGCACAGTAGGGTGACTCAGGGTTTAAAACCGCACACATCGCACATTCTGCAGGAGATACCGGCAAGGGAACCACTTTAATGTGTTAGGAGTGAAGGCTTTAGGTATAGGCTATAGGGCTTTAAGATGGCTTGAAGTTTCATTAGGGGCGTGTGCATCGGCTTTCCGGAAATTTGACTCTGGCGTTTAGGTGTTTGGAGGTTTCAGGAATTTGAGGATTAGCAGTTTGGGATTGAGAGCTGTGGGGCCGTAAATCCCTGACGGTCACAAGCCTTCGACCTCCAGCAGCCGTGGCCCAACCCGATGCTAAATCCTAAACTTGCCTAAACCCGAAATCTAAACCGAAAACCCAAGCCCTAAACCCCAAACGCTGAACCGTGGCTCTGCGCCATGAGCAACTGGCGTCTGTTAAAGCACCCAGCCTCGCTTGCCCGCTGGCATGCGGCAAGTTGGGCCTGCAGGAGCGGAAAAGGGTTCGGAGGTTTGGCACTTCAGGGGTCCAGAGCCTACAGGAACGTGGAGACCGGGACATCGCCAGGCACTGCGCATCGACTAAGGTCCGCGTCTTGCCCCATACCAATCGCCTTGAAGGCTGCCCTGAAAAACCCCTAAACCCGGAAACCTGAGGCTCATGTGCAGGGTGGACCTCACAGGACACCATGCCAAGCACATCGGAAATTCACTTTGGTTCTACAGCGGTCTGAAGTCTACGATGCAGCACCGCATGCCAAGGATATAGTACGCCGTCGGATCCAAAAGCCTGGAACCTCCCGCATTGCGACCACCACGGTGGAACCTCCCGCGCTGAGGTATCGCGAGCCCCATCGGCGTAACCTCCCGCGCCGCACCCTGCATCGCGACCCCCGCCGCACCCCGTATCGCGAACCGCACCGAGACCGGTGCATGGAACCTCCCGCGCCGCAACCCGTATCGCGACCCCCACCGGTGGAACCTCCCATGCCGCACCCCGTATCGCGACCCCACCGGTGCACCTCTGAACTCTACTCCTCAGTCTCCAACCCTGACACCCGACAATGGGTTTACTTTAAAATCGAATGAGGAAACATGTTTAAGTATTAACTATTGCACTGATAGAAATTCAATGCCTATGGGGCCGCAGCTGAGGCTTAGAACCCCAACTCTCGATGCAGTTCTGCCGAGATGGCAGCCAATTCCAGCCCAAGGCTTCGCGGGGCTATCGCACAAAATTTCAACGCTGGAGCTCACTCTCAACCACCCTGGCCTTAGAGCCAAAATTTCAGCTCTATTCTATTGGATTCTGTGCGAAATCAGGCCTATAGTTTGAACTTTTGGGGTTCAGTAGCCAAAAGTTGTTCCTGTTGATAAACGCACGGACCCTTGCAAGTCTCAGCAGCATGTTTTATGCCACCGTAGCTACTATCATTTCACCCTCCGAGCTCCGGTTTTTCTGCATCAGGGTTCGCAGCCCAGGCGAATGCAAAAAAATTAAAAACAGGCTATCGAAGAAGAGCCCGAACCACCGCAAGCCTCACAGGTATTCATCAAGCTGCAGGGGGCCTTCGGCTTAAGGGCTAAAACCCGGGCCTTGCATGCTCCCTGATTAAGACTGGCCTGGGACAGTTCAGGAAAGCCTGTACCCTAATTCTAAGCACGCTATCCGTAGCCCACATGACCTGCATGTTTTAGGTTCTCTGCTAGGAAACCGGTCACATGTTCCCTGAACCAATAGGTTTTCGCGCCACCTTATCATGGTAGGATGCGTTATCTTGGTGCGTTCTGTTTTCCATTTATTGTTCAAGCTTCAGGCCTCTAATCCAAACAATCCAAACATAGGACCATATAGCAAGGAGCCCCAGATCCTTTGAGGGATCCAACAGACAGAACCCAAAAAAGGTGTTCGAGCATTAAGTTCCTGAAGACAAGGCCTTAGTCAGCCTTAATCTAGTCAAAGCTTCCATCTGCGGGCTATGTTAACAATACCGGATCTGGGACATGCTTTGTGATCGACTCCTTTTTTCTCAATCCCCGTTTCACCCCAAACTATAAGCTAAACCCCCTCAAACCTCCACTATTCACCATGAAGTAGGATCGCATTCCCGCCTCGAGTTGTCTGACGACGGCGGATCCAAATCCTGCCGTCGTCTTTGGGTTATGGAAGCATGCTTTTCAGGGCCAGCCTCTGCAAGCCTACGAGTGCCTGCACAGAGGCTTTCAGAGAGCCCTCGTTTTGCTGCTTCGGTACTTGAGACTTCGGGTTTAGGTTTAGGGCAAGTCGATATTGCGGGGCTCCATTTATGATCCGACCAGCAGCCGGAAGCCCCTTTCAGAGAACCCTGACGACTGAACGCGGCACGCGCCTGTTTTCGGATCTCGGGTTGGCTGGGGTGCCGATGCCCATCTACCAAAATTGACGGAGCCTACGTTGAGTTCTACCAGATTCTACCAGGTTTAAGATCCACGAAACACGAAACCACACACCCAGTCACAAGAGCTTGTAGAAAGGCGTTTGCCAACAAAGGATTTCAATTGCTGGCACATGCAACGATTAACTTACACAGTGCATCCTGGCAGGTCCAGGAAAGAACCGTGGCATCACAACGGCAAGGCTAGTATCATACGTGGCTTGGAATACGAAAACCCTGTAGAAGACGACAGTGGCTTTGCACCTGGAATCCTTGATGCCATGCCGCAGACGGATGTGAGAGCCGACAACTGCCACTTCACTCCACGCCGCATCTTACACGTGTGCTTTTGCCATCGACATCATCAAGCTGGCAACAAGGCAGTGATCGAAAAGCTCTTACGGTGGCATCATCAATATTGTCGGCTCAACTAACATGTTCCTGCTGCGCGTGCAGCTGCTCTCTCCTCCTGAATACTCATTGTGACATGGCAGCTCAAGCACGTATCTGCCGAGCTGCACACATGAATTACGATGACCCTCTACGACTCTACGCACAGCGCCCTTCAATCTTCGTTGAGGCCGCCCCCCAAATTTCCACAGTTCGACGACCTGAACTCGAAAGTCATCCGAACTCGAACGACCAGCAGAATTAGAATGACGAACCTGGGCTCTATGGTTCTAGAGTGTGGGGGCTTGTTAGAGTTCATTCAGCCACGAGTCCTACACGTTCCTCGAGCAAGCAGCCTTGAACACAAGGCTTTCGGCCATCATTCTGCCGCCCCATCGTTCGGACGGAACGCGCCGTTGGAGGAGCTCATGAACAGCCCGCACACCGTGGCCAAGCTGACGACACAGCCGGACCAGAGGCAGACCTAGGTTCCCATCAGCGGGTTCCTGCTTGCTTGGGATCAGCCTGACCCTGAAACCGTCAAGACCCCTGAAGCCTTGCAGGGTCGAGACTGTTGCGCACTAAAGTCACTAAATCCGCAGTAACAACCCTCTGCACACCACAGCTTTTCCAAGAACCCTCCAAATGCATTGATACAAGCCCTTTCAACACGTGGGAAAGCGAATCAAACCCCCTGCAACTCTGCCCTCTAAACCCCCCGGAACCAAAACCTGAGCGCTGGAAACCCCTGCCACAACCCTAAACCTAAAGCCTGAACCCGGAACCCTGAACCCTGAACCCCAAAGCCGGGGCGCCAAAGCCAGGGTCCGGCTCATGGCCTCCTGTAAGGGAGAATTTTTGGAGCTTTCGCTTTGGGGTTCAAGGTTCGAGGCTGGAGGAATTTAAGGTTTTGAGTATCTACGGCTTAAGGTTTCGGCTTAAGATTTCCAGACTTAGGCTTTCAAGGTTTAGGATTAGAAGTCGTCCGGGGTTAGGCTTTTTGTTGGCAAGTTGAGATTTTCGGACTTCGGGCTTCAAAGTCTTGGGTTGGTGATCAGCTTTTGCTCCTGAGGGAAGTTGCTGGGGTAGGTGTGCTGGCGATAGAGGCCGGCGAGGAACCAAACCTGCGCAGCTATGGTGCCGAAAAGCAGCTCTTTAGCTTTCAGGCAGGGTCAAGGACTTGCAAGCCCACGTTGGAGGTGCAAGGGAAGGTTGAAGGATCAGTTCAAAGCTGAATCATGGTGCAGGGCAAAAAAGGAAAATGCATTTCCAAAGTGAGACTGGGCCACCGCCACCAAGGACCAAGCAAGGTCGCTCCGTACGGTGCCCATCACGATGGCTTTGGCAGCGAGGAGGGCAACCAACAAAATCGCAAGATGGGGCGTCCCAGCAACTCCATACCTGCCAGAAGGCTACAGGGACCGAGACCAATACCCCTTAATGCAGGAACAAACTTTAAACTGCGCGAGAACAGGGAGCTCGTGATGATGTGGGGCACACACAGCATGGGAAATGTCGCAACTCACATGGGTTTGGCAGTCACACGACCCCTATGAAGCAATTTGCAACGGGAGACCATTCTCTGGACACTGAATGCAAGACACGGACGCGCATGCAATGTAACAAGCGGGCAGACACCTGCGAGCAATGTGTATTGAAGAGAGTTTGCAGGAAGGAGTTGATCTGTGCAAGGTTGTGCCATGTTGAGCAAGTAAAAAGTCAGGGGCCAGACGACAATGGAACTACTATTGGGGCCTAAAGAATTACCTACACTATTTTGGGGGTTCCTTTTTATTTCTATAGCATAATTGGCCCCAAAGCCCTATTCTAAGTATTAAGGCCCCTATATTCCCAGTACAGGATGCCACTAACCAGCCCAAGGCGCTGATCTACGCCAACGCCATAGCTTGCTGCCAGATTGAACTTGTTGGCAAGGGTTGCCACGATCACCCAACTGAGATTGCAGGCAATGCCCGAGCCGTACACGACCCACTCCCAAAATGACTGCAACGAAACCGTGTTGACGTCGATGTAGATCGAGATAAGGAGTATCAAGTAGAGAATGATGACCAGCAGCGCCTTCCCAAACTGCAAGTTGGTGTAGAGCGGCAGCCAAAGCGCATTAAGCAGGAAGGCCATGATCAAGCGCCAACGAACCGGGAGGGTTGTCAGGCAACCTGGTTTAGACAAAGCCTTCTCTGTACGCTCACTGGTGCCAAACTGAGCTACTACGAGCAACAGCTCGAGTAGGTAAATCACCCCCCAGACGGCGAAGGTCAACCTGTCCGGAGTGACATAGGTCGGGTACTTGTCGGACACTTCGGCGATGGTGAGGGCGGAAAGAGAACCGCTTGCCGCCAAACCATTGATCACCAGGCTGAAGAGGAAGGTCAACAGCACCAGGAGCTTCTCCCCCATATTCGCCATGGCTGCTGAGCTCTCTTTGGACACTGAAACTAGTTGCAGTGCTCTGCTAGCCACTGAGCACATAGACAGCCCGCCAGAGTGCAGATTGGAATGCCAAGCCTTCTTGCTAGATCCAAACACCCGCAGTCCAAACAGCGCCCTCCTAAGCACTCCAAGCCTGTGAATATGCTCCGGGTCCAGTTCATAAAGCCTTGCTCCTGCAGGGCTCTAGGTTTACTGGGCTTGTGAAGGATTCTACTTTTAGGTTGCCGCATGTTTTCCATATGGCTCTACGAAGAACACTCTAGGGGCATCATACAGGCATCTTATGCCTACTATAGCCGATTATGGCATCTTCAACAGGTCTTTAAGACGGACCCGACGTAACGACCGAAGGCTAGCAGCTAACGAGGAGCAACGAGACTTCGCGAGATCTGATGCGGCTCTGCACAGTGTCCGTTTTCAGGTCTCCCTGCATTCCAAGCTGTTCGCGGCGCTAGTTCTAGCCTGGAGAGCAGCTGAGACTATGCAGCAACAACAACAACAGCAGTGCAGGATGCAGTGAGATAGGAGGGATGTTTTCAAACAACCACTAGTGATAAATCCTGTTACATCCAACCAGTGGGTGCAATAGGGCAGTTGTAGCCAACTGCTCTTCTTCGTTCGACACTCTGACCCACAGATACTTATCATCTGATGGAATTATGCCATTCGAGCAGCTTCTTCAGTGCTCAGATTGTGGCATCACAAAGGTGGCTGCTCGAACGACTTCCTTGCAAGCATATGACTTCGACACAGATTCCACTCGCATGGTGGAAGATCTCAAACAAACTCACCTACACAACGGACGCTCAAAATCAGATCTACTCCAGAGCCATTTGCGGCCTGATCTCCTCTGCCCCCGAAGCTGTCAATGAAAAACTTTCTGCACACGATCAATGTCGATGTCGTCTTGCGTTCCGGCTTCAGGGACTTGGGGGGTAGCTAGCTTTCTGCACTTGAAAGGGGTCAAGTTTCAGGAGTACTTTGTCTCTGATGCAGGAGGTCAGGGAGTTGCAAAGGCTCTGCACTTCCCTACCTGGCTGCACTGACATCTGAGCAAGAGTCCCAACCCCTGTACCGTGCCCAGCACCCATCAATCTTCGTTGAGGCCACCGTACACGATGTCACACAAGCTTCGGCTTTTTTTCTTAACAGGATCCGGTCATCCAACAATCAGGGGCTTGTGCTCAATCTCCCGGCCCTTGGACTTGAAGACGCCATTGTAAGGTATCAGGAAGAGGCCAGTCACCGTTGCTACCCCAACTACGATGGCCGCCCAAAGCGCGCACAGCGCCAACGTCTTGTTCATGGCTTCCGGAGGGAAGCTGCTCGGGTCGGAGATCGTGTGCTGCCTGTGCAGCCCTGCTAGTGCCCAGCATGCCGTAATCGACCAAGCAAAATCGCTGCGCGTTGTGCCTATCACAACGGCCACGGATGCAACGACGGCGACAACAAGGACTGCGGCCCATGGGGTCCCTGCAACTCCATAGACGTCCTCCCAACCGAAGGAGCCCAGAAGAGTGAACTTGTTGGCGGCTGTCGCCACAATCACCCAACTGATGTTGCATGCAATGCCCGCACCGTACAAGACCCACTCCCAGAACGAGGTCGTAGTCGTGGTGTTTAAGTCGATGTAAGCCAAGAGCAGAAAAATGAGGTAGACGACGATCACAAGCAGAGACTTGCCCCAGTACAGGTTCACGTAGAAGGGCAACCAGAGTGCATTGAGGAGAAACCTCGGTTCTTGTGAAGGAGCCTAAATTAAGCTATCATAGTACAGAAAGCCTGTGATTTACTATGATGGTATCCTCACGTAAAAGCTCCTGGACAACGACCCAGAAACGCGATGATCAGCCGCACACGAACTGTGGTGGTGGTCAGGCAGCAGGACTGCCTCGACTCAAAGCCAAGTCAAACTACACTGCCAAACCCTCGGCACGAGAATCTCCAGAGTTGGACTAACAAAAAGGTCTTCAATGCATGAATCCGAACTAAAAGCCTGAGCTCTAAACTCAAATACAGATCAACTCGCGAGACCCGGGTTACAATTTACAATCAAAAATCCAGGGCCCCTGCTGCAGAAGCTTCTCGGCACTCTCAGTAGGGAAGCACTGCGCGATCACGAGAATCAGCCTCGTACTTCACAGGACAAAGCCTCAACCCTGGAGGCCTTTTCGCCTTTCGCCTAAAGGCTTACGTCCCTAGAGCCCAAACCTGTGTTGCTTGCTTCGAGTCTCTTGTAATCAAACCCCACGAGATTAAAGCATTTAGATAGTGCTACGGGTATGGGGCTTAACAAATGATACCACGACATCAGCAGGGTTTGAGGCAGCTGCGGCTATTGGGCTGCGGCCTTGGGATTTAAGCTTTTAGCACCTCAGGGTTTAGGCTCGGGTCCCACTGAAGGTTTGGACCGGAGACGTGGGCTTCCAGGGTTTATAGGACACTGCACACTTTAGGCCTCTACAGGTCCCGACGTTTTACAGGCTTTCAGACTTGACAGGATGTGAGGTCTCTGCGGGTTCCCGGCAATCGAGTTTACATTATACTACAGCTCGACCAATTTCGGATAGCGTACAGCTGAATAGTCCAAGCCACTCCAGGGTGTAGATTACACTCCATATCAAGAAGGTCAAGCCGTCTGGAGTCACGTAGGTGGGATACTGGTCCGAGATGGCACCGATCGATTGCCCGAAAACACCACTTGCTGCCAAACCATTCACGGACAAGCTGATGACGAAAGTCACCACGACCAGGACCTTTTCTACCATGGTCATCTTTGCGAGGGCTACAACTGTCCACGGCTATCGTCTCCTGCAAACCAAGAAAGCTGACGAGCATTCTGACCTTCTGCAAACAGTAGTCTGCACATCGCTGGCATAGAATCTGATCGTCTGCGTTAGAAGCGGTATTCGTGGCCCAAGCGCAACAATGATAATGTAGCACGAACAGTCTCATGCCAAGGACCAAGTCCATTTGGCAAATGACTTCTAAGATTTAGGACCCTGACGGTCAACGGAAGCAGTGCAGGGACGCAGAACACAGGCCCGTGTTTCGATACAACACGAAGCATCTCTCAGCAGCTTCTCTCCTCAATTCCCCGAACCAGCAACCTCGCGACGTATGACCGACTCGATTTCGAAACTGAAAGCCTAAACACCGAAAAGTGCAGAGCAACTAGATGCGTGCAAGAGCCAGCTTTGGCCTGGGGCACTACCCGCTGCTCGACCTCGGATACGAGACACCCCAAAAGCAGGGATGGTTTGGGAGAGCCGTCGAATCTTAATTCGGGCCTGCGGTTTTGGGTCGAGCAAAGGTTTGGAGATCGCCAGCTGCTCGTTGCTTCGGGAATTTCGTCCTCCACATCTTGATTGGTCCTATTTTGGAAGCTCCGCAAACATAACTGAAACACAGCTATGCACAAACCGTCCAAAAGATAAAGAATAACAATCGGAAGGACTGTAAACCATTGGCGATGGGTCGACTAACAACCAGGCGAGACGATAGCCTTTGAGCCACAGCTCCCAAGCCTCCAGATGAAACGATGCCAAGACCGCAGCCTCCAGCACACCGTCAGCTCGAGCAACAAGAACCTTCCTGCCAGGGACGATGGTAGTTGAAAGGGTGCATCCAAACGAAAGAACCCTCACACCGAGAACTGTAGAAGTCTTCTCCAGGGCCTAGGATTCGGGTTTAGGGTTTACAGGTTGGGCATAGGTTTGAGGGTTTAGGTTTAGGATTTAGGGTAAGGCGAGCACGGCAATGCGACGCCGTTTTGGCAGCAGCCAATCAGCATGTGTGTGGACATGTGCCTTACCAAAAACAAGGCCGCGGATGTCATGTAAAGGTTCACATCATGGTGCAAACCCTGAACCCTAAAGTTGAGGTCCCATGGTACAAAATCTCATGTTGGCAACTACCTGAAACCTACACAGCTTGGCCCCCTGAGCCTAAACCGTAAAGTCTAAACTGGGTTAAGGGCTTAGGGAACCCCCGCCCTAGTGAACCCCAAAACCGCAACTAAACCCTAAACCAGTTGGCTCAAGCAGGTATCTTTCAAGATTAAAGAGTCCCAGCACAAGAAGGCAAGCGACCAAACAGGTTACGAAGCCCTCAGCCCTGACACGCAGAACATCTTACATCAAAGCCGTCAACCCTTATCTCCACTCTACAACCCGAAAAAACAATTCAGCACGCACGGTCCAGGGTGGAAGTTTTTGAGGTCCCAAGAACTGGAGAAACACCTCTGTGCTGTCGTTACATGCCTGCAAACCCCAAAGCACTAAGCCCTAAAGTCCCTAAAGTCCTAAAGTCCCTAAAGCCTAAACCCCTAAGCCTGGCCCCTGAAACCCCTTTACCAAGAGCGGCCGATCCCTGAAAAGAGCCCTGAAGGTGGCCCTGAAAGGGGTCGTGTAATCATCGCTATGCAGGGGCCCTGTACTCAGCTCGATCTTCCCTTTTGGGAGGGAGGCCTATAGGGTCCCTAGATGGACTGTTTGGATAGGGTCCATCGACTTACTTCGACTTACGAATACAACAAACGCGAGTATAAAGAGCCCCCCCAAAGAGATCCTTCGTTGTCGCCCTCTCCGCTGGCAGGGTTGCGGCACAGAGGCCTTGCGGCCATGCATCGGCCTTGCAACTGCCACTTGACTGGCAGAACTACACATGCAAAGACGGCCCACCGGGATTCACATGATAATGATGATGATTATTATTTTGTTGTTATTACTGTCGTGAAAACGGTATTACCAGAGCACTGTTTTCACCCATTGTAGTTGTCATTATTCTGTAGCAGTAGCAATAGCAGCAGCAGTAGCAGCAGCAGCAGTAGCAGTAGCAGTAGCAGTAGCAGTAGCAGTAGCAGTAGCAGTACCAGTACCAGTAGCAGTAGCAGTAGCAGTAGTAGTAGTAGTAGTAGTAGTAGTAGTATTTCTATTCGTGCCTTATTGTTACTTTTTTATTATTGTGACTTGACCCACGTGCACGGCCCGGCCACTGGCAACCAACACTTTTTGGACGCAAGGTCAGACACGGTGACACTTGTGAACATGGTAGACGCAACAACATGCTGGTCCCACCGTTTGGGGTCCCACCATTTGGGGGGCATGTTGAAGCATCCCTGTTTTACAATTTCATTAACCCCTGTTGGGCGAGGTGGTCTACCCCAACTATACCAAAGATGTGCCATACTTCGGCACCGAAAAAATTGTAATCGATGAGTGGTAGTCCAACGCTGCACGCAGGAAGCACAGAGAGCACACATGGCACACATATGTCGTGAAACTATCAGAAGTTCAAAGTCTCGAGCTTCGTCCGAGACGTTCTCGCTATTCTCATGTTGAAAACATTTCAGAAGCAAAGCTCCACCCAACCACGTGCAAGGAATGACACCCTTCGGCATGCCTCCACTCTTCCATCAAAAGCCTCCCGCAAGAATTCCGGCAATGAACGCCCGATGGCAAAGTCTGCGGCAGTACATCCTCGTGCATTCCGCAAGTTAACCTGTGCTCCTGCGGCTATCAGCGCTGCAGCGCATTCATGGTTGCAGCAGAGCATGGCCACCGTCAACGGGGTTGCACCCTTCGCATGATACATGACCTTAGAGAAAGGAGTCACCTTGTAAAAGCGGTGTTGTAGAGTCAACAGCGTGTACACGGCTCGCATGAGGGGCTTGCGCCTGAAGTGTTCATCTGTCTGAATATTCACATCTGCTCTGATCTCAACCAGTCGGTGGACCACCTCGGCACCTGCCCCACCCAAGGCTGCACTATGAAGAGCTTCAGATGCATTCAGGGGTGTATTGACATGTCTTGGCAGCTCATCAATGGCTTCAGAAGACCCGTAGTAGGCCGCCATTTGGAGGATCGTCCCGCCAAAGGAATTTTGTTCCAGCGGGCTGCAGCGAGCCTCCAAGAGGATCCGCATGGATTCTCTGGTGCTTTGAGCGGCTGCGCAGTGGAGGGGGCCGTGAATCACCACGTTGCTGGTCACCTTAGCTTTGGCGGAGACGAGAAACTGGATGAGCTCCGTGTTCCGGAAGAGGCAGGCGATGCTAAGAGGCAGCATGCCCCTCTCAAAGCCGAAGGCTGGGTGGATTCCTTTGGTGCCTTGGTCGGGATCTGCTTTCAGCACCAGCATATCTTGAACCAGTGCTGGATCCCCATTCACCGCAGCATAGTGGAGAGGCATCCACCCGCAACTGTCTTTGTCCAAAACACTGCGGAAACCGTTCTGGTGGAAGAAGTGCATGGCACGCCATGGGGACTTCAGATCAATCTCAAAACCAGGGACTGGGGCCAAGGCATCACACTCCAATCCTCTAAAAAGTGCAGGTTGCTGGTTGAGGAAAGCACGATAGCCGGGAAAATCCTGTGCGCCCAGCAGCCTCATCAACTTCCGCTTCAGCGCCGTCATGAGGACTGGCCCGAGTTTCGAGCGATCCTCCGCCACAGTGAAAACACCTTCCCCAACTGGCCCACCCCCAGCGCGAGTGGATGCTACTGCACCTGAGATGAGCTCAAGGTCTTCAGGGCCTTTCACCACTACCCAGTCGTGATTCTGGGCGAGTTCTCGGCAAGTCCTCTCTAGCCTGCACCACCCCCTCCCATGCCAGCTCCCGGGAGAGATCGCATTGGTTCCATCTGGATTCTCCAAGACTGGCACGAGCGCAAAAAAGAAGGAGCACCTATCCACAAACGCCGGTATACTGTTGATGGCAAGCCGCTTATGGCTTGTGGTTTGCTCTTCCTTCTGGGGGCATGAGAAATAGTCGTACCAAAAGAAGAGCGGTTCGGAGAGAAGCTCGGATGTCGGCAAGGGTGTACCATGATTCAGGGTCTCGCTCACAACATCCACCGGGATGCTCCGCATGCTCTTGACCTAGGTCTGGCTCAAGGTTTGGGGGGTTCAGGGTTTATGGTTTAGGGCGCTCTACAATGCGGGTAGTCCTCTAGCCGTACTATTTGAGGGCTTAAGAAGCGACCCCAATTTAGAGAACTACCCATGTGAAAAAAAAATCTATGGCTTTATGAGAAACGTGCCGGGATGATGGTTCACCCTAAGCCCAAACCCCAGACTCAAATCACACACCCTAAACCCTGAACCCTAAACCCGAAGCCTCTCCTGAATCCAACCCTGCGACTGTCCTCAGAGCATCCTGTAGCACCCGTATCTGCCGGCAGTCTGGGTCTGGATGATCGGCTTCCAACCACTGGTGTGAAACAAAGACTGCCTTCCCAGGGTTTAGGTGTAAGGCTCAGCGTTCAGGGTTCAAGATTAGGGTTTAAGGTCTAGCGGGTTGTGAAACAAAGACTGCCTCGCCTAGGGGTTTAGGGTGCAATGTTTAGGGTTTTCAGGGTTCAGGCGTGAGGGCCTGGGGCCAGGTCTAGGGAGTGTGAAACAAAGACTGCCTTGCCCATCTTCCTGTCAAACTCCACCAACAGACCTTTTCCCTTCATCACCTCGTGAGGCTCTAAGCGAGTCATCTCCATTAAGGTGCCTTGGATTTCAGCGCCGAAACGTGCGCCCACCAAGGTGAACAAAAAGGATTCCCAACATGTCAGATGAACACCCAGGCCAAAACACCTACATTGCCTTCTGCAGAACCGGGGTGCGTAAAGGTACCGTGTACATCGGGAAATCCATGCATAGCTCCAAGCCATGGGGCTGCCCTCGGATGGAGTTTGCATACCTCCATCTGAATCAGGGGCTCTGTAAAAAACATACAATTCCTGTGGGCTCTTCGGGAATATGTATGGATTATGCCCCATAACGACGTTAAAACTCTTCCTGGGGATGACCTAGATACTGCGCCAGGGCGGTCGACGCAACGGCACCGCAGCATGCCATGGCTTGGAATGCCGGGGATGCGGCGATTGTCTACAATCGCCGGTGATAGGAAACTGCTGGAAGCCTGAACAAGACAGGCTGAGCTGGAGTTGCAACTGATTTAGAGTTGACTAGCAGGATCCTCAGCCTCAAAGCAGTGTCCAAAGAATGTTAATTTAATTCATCTAGCCCTCTCGCGCTGTACCCGCTCTGTTTGGAACTCACCCACCATTCCCTTCACCTTGGCACCATGTGGTTTGGGATGCTGTAGGTCTTTTGCCTTTAAGGGAACCCTATCGGGCACATGTCCTCATAGATCCCTAACGTTCAGAGCCCTAGACCCTAAACCCTTAACCCTGAAACCCTGAACCGTAAACCCTTAACCCTTAACCCTAAACCTCTAAAACCTAAACCCCTAAACCCTTAAAGGCTAAACCCCAAACTCTAAACCCTAAAACCCCAAACCCCTAAACGCTAAACCCCTAAACCCCTAAAATCCCAAACCCCTCAACCTTAAACCTCGAGCCGCCAGAGCCTCCTCGAGCACCGCTGCCGCCGCTGCCGACCAGCTAGAAACTCAGAAACTCTCCGCTCAGGCTGTAGTATGATACTAATTGAGTTTTCTTTTCTTGTTTTGAACGCTTGACAACATCGGCATCATGATGGTGATGTGGTCGTCGACGTGGAGTAGAAGCTCAGTAAGCAGCGTTGGAGTCAACTTCCAACGAAAACAAGCCAAAAAAAACATGACAGAAGCTGGAAGACCNACATCGGCATCATGATGGTGATGTGGTCGTCGACGTGGAGTAGAAGCTCAGTAAGCAGCGTTGGAGTCAACTTCCAACGAAAACAAGCCAAAAAAAACATGACAGAAGCTGGAAGACCTAAAGCGCACATTTTTGGTGACCGGCAGTATCTGTTTTCTCAAGGTGTACGTGCTGCAAATCAGCGAATTTGCTCGTGTGTTGCAAATATGCGGTTACATGTGCTGAAGTTTCTTCGCACTCGCACGCAACAAAACCTAGATGCATGTTTTGCATCAACACCAGAATGAAGAATCCATTGAAGGAAACCAACTCTGGGGGTCCATTTTCTCTTTGACACAGTGCATGGCCATGGGTGCTGGATGTGTCCGGTGATGTCATAGTGGGTGCAACATGCCACAGACGAAGCAATGAGAGACAGACTAGCAAGACCTCTGAGAGTCTGGCCGTGCGGTAGGTGGTCTTGGCTTCGTCCAACAGGGCGCGGAGCACTATGGGAGCCAAAAAAGCACTCCAGGCGAAGGTGCAAGGTAGGTTTCCAGTGCATGCGTGAGCATGGGTCCCCCTCTTTGACAAAGAGGGGCTTAAGCCCCCCTAGTCCCCTTGGGGCATGCTCCATCATAGTTCGGCGAAGGGGGGCTTGAGAAGGGGAGGCTTCTCGAAGGGGGGGGGGAGGGCAGAAGGTTGAAGGGTTGAAGGGGGGCTTGAAGGGGGCTTGAGAAGGGGGGGNTCCTAATTCTCGAAGGGGGCTTCAAGCCCCTTCTCAAGCCCCCTTGAGAAGGGGGGGCGTCTCAGGGGGGCTTCAAGGGGACTTGACAAGAGAGAACTTGAGAAGGAAGCTTGAAGCCCTTTCTCAAAACAAGTAAAACGCCTTGCTTCTCCACACACAAGAAGCAGAAAGCCACATGCAACAGACAACAAGAATAAAAAANTTGACAAGAGAGAACTTGAGAAGGAAGCTTGAAGCCCTTTCTCAAAACAAGTAAAACGCCTTGCTTCTCCACACACAAGAAGCAGAAAGCCACATGCAACAGACAACAAGAATAAAAAACGTTTTCTTAGGAGAAAGCCACACGAAATCGATTCAGGGGGTTAAAAGCGATGAAAAACAAAATAAATATAAGTAAAACGCCTTGCTTCTCTACACACAAGAAGGAGAAAGCCACACGCAGTCGCTTCAAGGGGCTGAAAGCGATAAAAAAAAGGATAAGAAGGAGAAAGCCACACGCAACAGACAACAAGAATAAAAAAACATCTTCTTACACAACAAGGAGAAAGCCACAGAAAATCGCTTTAGAGGCTGTTTTCTGAAACAAAACTCCCGCCTGGCGAGGAAATAAACAAAACGTACTCACCCCACGAAGGAGAAAGCCAGACGAAGACGCTCTAGGGGTGAAAAAAACGAAGAAAACAGAATTCATCCCTTGAAGCCCCCAAGCCCCCTTTAAGCAACTCAACTTTTCAAGTCTTCAAAGCCCCCTTGAAGCTGCCGTCCGAAGGTGACGGATCCTCAGGTGCTGGATGTGCTTGATCGGAAAACGTTGAAATCTGGCCTATGTCGATGCGTTTTGGAGAGAGAAAGTGAATTTTTCAGACGGGACTTAAGGCGGAGCATAAAGGGGGCTTCAAGGGATGGATTTTATTTTTCTTCGTTTTTTAATACCCTAAAAGCGTCTTCGTGTGGCTTTCTCTTCTTGTGGGGTGGTGAGCACCGCTTAAAGGGAGACTTAAAGAGGGACTTGAAAGGAGGCTTCAAGGTGGGCAAGAGGGGCTCAAAGCGGGGCTTCAAGGAGGGATGAATTCTAATTTTCTTCATTTTTACTCCCCTTAAAGCGTTTTCGTGTGGCTTTCTCCTGCTCGTGGGGTGGTGCGCGTTTTTGTTCATGTCTTTAGGGCGGCTTCAAGGGAGCTTTAAAGAGAAGCTAAAAGGGAGTTTTAAAGATGGCTTCAGGGGACAGTGGTGGCAGTTAATGCGTTGCATTCGCGCAGTCCAACTGAAAACTTGATTGCTCGACGTGAACCTTTGCGTTGTAATGCGTCACTCGTTCTCATGCAATGGCCACAGCGCTCTCTCAGCTTGGTGTGCAAGAAAAACTCGAACAAACATGCGGGCTTTTAATGCCGGCGAAAACACAGTCGGCTTGTCCTTCTGCACACCTGCGTGTTTCACGGAGGCTGCCGGAGGGAGGATGGGTCCCGCCCCCTTTGTTAAACCCCCTTACAGCCCCCTGAAAGCCCCCTTAAAGCCCTCTTAAAGGGGTCTCCCTAAAGGGGGGGGCGGGGAGGCAAAGGGTCGAAGCCCTTAAGCCCCCCTTAAGTCCCCCTTCAAGCTCCTCTTTAAGCCCCCCTTTTAAGCCCCCTTTAAGCCCCTTCAAAGCCCATTTGAAGTCCCCCCCAACTCCCCCTGTTTTCTCAAACAAAACTCCCCGCTTTTTCAAGCCGTAAAGAAATGAAAGAAAACGTGCTCACCACTCCACAAGAAGGAGAAAGCCACACGAAGACGCTCTAGGGGGTTAAAATAAAATTTATCCCTTGAAGCCCCCTCTCAGCCCCCTTTAAGGTGCTGTTCGCGCCTTTGATGCATACTCTTTCTCGTCCAGCAACTCGAACGCGGCAGCGGACACGTATGTCTACATAAATTGCCTCGAGGCTCGTTAAATTTTGTTTTCTGATTGAATTTGTTTGATTCTGTCAATTTTTTTTTTTGATCCGCATGTCTTCCATCTTGATGTTAGAACTCGGAGGCGGGGTCTTGGCGAAACTCGAAACCACCGCTGAAACGATCTAAACTCTTGGCTTGCAACCTAGAGTCAACACTGCGATGCAGATTCTTAACACCTGAAATCACAAAGCTGCGAGACATCGGCTGCGCTGCAGCTGGCCACACCTTGTGAAAACAATAAATCAACAGTCCAACAGAATCAGTACCACATGCCCATGAAAAATGCATTCGTTGCATCCACTGTAGAAAGTAAACGGATACAAGAAGTCACGAATAACCTAGCCTGACAGTGCAGGTGTTACCACACCGGAATGCAATTGTACTACTGGTACTGTTCGTTGCGGGGGATCTTTGGAGGAGTCTACGAGTCTACGGGAGAGAGAGATCTTGGAAAGGTTTTCTTTAAGTGAACAACGTAGGGTGCAACGAACTTTCGAAAGCAGCATCAAACCGGAACCTGTATATCTGGGAAAGCTTTGCGCCAGACAGAGACAAAACGTGCAGCTGCCCGCAAAAGCCTGACTTCCAGCACCACTCTCCCCCACTTGCACCTTCATCTGGAACGCCGCCAACACCTGTACCTTCGCCGACTGACTCTGCTACAGATGTTTGCTCGCTTAATCCTAATGACGCCTGAAATGGCCTAATGCGCGGATCGTCTCTGTTGGGGCAAGCTTTGTTTGTTCAAAATATCCTGGCCTTGCGGAACAGGAAGAGCGCAGGACCGTCAGCACATCCTGCCGTTCTTGACAGGAGGCAGCTAGCATCAGCAACTTGAGAGAAGCCGGACAGAGGAGAATGAGAGGAACCCGAAAATTTGAGAGAAAGGCCAGGCAATTTGAGAGCCAGAAATTTTGAAGAGAGGAAAACCAGAGAATTTGAGAGGAGCACCACCATTTGAGAGAGGATCTAAGAGGAGGCCGCACTTTGCCCGGCACAGATTGCCTACGCCGATATGTGGTACATGCATGTATGCATACATACGTACATACAACACGCATGCATACATACACAGCATGTGTACATGCATGCCTGCACGTGTACATCAATAGAGCAGATGCAAACTCTGTTCGTTTGCTCAGAACTCCCTCTCAACATCTGCTCCTCTCAAAACCCTCTCAATCTTCTCTCAGCGGCGAGTGTGTGTGGTCCTACAACCGCTTCGGCGATGTGCTTGTAGCCTGCAGCCGCACCTTGGTGCTGTCACCGGCTTTGCGCTACGCCGATGACTACATGACTACGGTTTCATGGAAGACCACCGGTCTGCTTCCAGGAGCTTCGATGCCTTCGAAGAGTGCAGCGAGATCTCAGTGAAGGCAAGTAAACGACAACCGCTCGGCAGAAAGCATCGAACAAGGGGTCGGCAAAGTCGGGACGCCGCTCAAGGCGTTTTATGCCCGCGCAAATTCCAGCGCACACCACGTCGACAAGCCGACGAGGTCCTTCTTGATTCCTCTGAGCGACATCGTTCGCCGTTGTTGACCTTGACCGATGACCGTCCCCCATGCCGACTGCCACGGTGTACAGTGTCATTTACACCGACCGCTACTGTACTTCCAGTTGGGCAAGAAATCTACCGATACGGTCAACGTCGGGAATGGATAGGCGGCAGTCTGATCTTAACCTTGGCGAGAACTTCTACATCCACTGTTGCGACAACGAGGCTCTCGACATACTCTCATTAGGGGCACGGGTAAACCAACCACTGAACTGCCTGTTGGCTGCGCATGAGGCTTGGCAGAATCGACGAGGCTTGTTTCATCGCCTCCACCAAAGCCAACATCTCAGTCTCCGGTGGTCTTAGTCGCCAAGGACTGGATCAGGCTCGAGTTGAGTTGCCGTTGGAAGCTTTGACAACCAGAGCCAAAAAGATCATAGGTGATCTTGAGTTCGCCGAAAGTAAGGGCTTTTCAGATATGCCTGAAGTTTGCAGAGTGCACGACTTTCTGCAAACGAGGGACCGGTAAGGTGCTTCGGCGTTCGCCTTCGATGACCGCCACCGATGGGAAACGGTCGGTCCTCTTGACTTCGAACTAAAACATGTCCGTAAGAAACGCGAAAAGATCGAAGCAGGACTTCGAATGAAGTCCGAGATCGCAAACGACGCCACCCTTTCGCAGTTAAAAGGATGTGCTCGCATCAGGGATCTGTGACGAAGGTGTGAAAGGTTTTGTTGTCACTGAGTGCCTCCATCACGAATATTGGGTTGTGCAGCGAGTTGAGCGAGGTGCACTTCCGAGGATCCTTACTAGACAGCTATGTCATGTTGCATCTGGTTACCATTTAGCTGCTTGTAGCTTCGCTGTTTGGTTCATGTTGCATTGAGCACAGCTGTCACGTGACTGGGTCGTTATTGTGTCTTGGGCGTCTCACAAGCCTTCAGCCATTTGATGTGCAGCATCAGACATTGGTGCCTGCTCTTCAATAGTGTCCTTCGGCATGTTCGTTTCGGTATAGCTTCGTACCACTTCGCATAGTTTGACTGCAGTGCATTCGTACTTATCCTTTGACTTGTACATCACAGCTGTGTATGCCTCCACTTGCACTTGCATCATGTAACTGGTGTGTCTGTACCGCACGGCTGTTACATCCTGGATCATGACGAGATCCATCGTTAATTATGACTGTATGGATGTCGAGCTACCGGCACGTTTGACAGTGTCTCATGAATCCAGCGCCTCGTTCTGGTAGCGGCTTACGAGTTGTAAATGACCGTTACAGTGCACCACCTTGGTAACCTGGTATATTTTGAGAGCCTTGTGGCTGTGATGTGTTTGTGGGGTTTTGACGTGACAATGTGACGGTCATGTTCCAGGCGCACTTCCTCATTCATCCACATGACATATCGTTTCGGCTAGGGCTCTCTCAATTAGTTTGTGTGACGGACTTACATTTGGATATTGGCATTGCAACATTGCGCCATTGTCGTCACGACGAAAGCCGGTTTACTGATGTTCGTCACTAAACAAGCTCGACTTCTTTTTTGTAGTTGTTTATTGCCTATTGAATGTCGGTTAAACCCTATAGCCTCGTGCGCACATGATCCTTTTCTTTGCTCTTGCTCCGGCCGTGATCAGTTGCACACTGTGTAATAAAATGTTAATACGTTACTGCATGGGTTCTTGCTGTTGCCGGCGATAGATTCGCTGATTGTTCTTTCATCTCAAACTGAAACCGTGAATATCACATTACTAATTTACTCTCCTGTGCTGTACTTTCGTCCCTGCTTGGGCCTGTGGACCGGGGGATGCAGTCTGGGTGTACGTGCTTGGCCTATCGGCGCGGCGTACTTCTCTTCGTACGCCTTTGTTTCGGTTGGTTCCCCGATCGTATAGCGAGCAACCCTTCTGTTTTGCCATGCTATATACCTCTCGTGACGTCTTTGTCATGCATTTGACACGAGCCCAACATTCCGGTAGCATGTTGTGTCGTGGTGTGTGTCAAACCTCACCCAAACAAGCTCCAGAAGTCATCAAACCCAGCTATTGAAACAGGTTTGTTCCAAGTTCCACATGTTTTGCTCTAATTTTGTCTTCTTTGGCAAAGCGACAAGCCTTGGAAAAAGCTCCGAAACTCATCAAGCCCAGCTATTGAAACAGTTTCGTTTTAACTTCTCTTGGCAACGTTTTTGGTTCAATATCCACCCCATGCGAAAACGACAAATGAGGTTCGCTCAACTGTCCCAGCAGGGGATGTGTCGCCCGTCGTTTTTTTTGGTTCTGACTTTCGGCCCTGGGGGTGTGCATTCTGTACACCCGATCAGCCAACAGGGCGTGGCATGTGTGTTTGTCTTAAACGTGTCGACGTGACACCGATGTGTCCACAGTGAAAGCTCTGCTCCAGGTGGCACCAGTGTGCCTGGCCGCGTTCCCGTTTTTTGTTTGGGCGGGACGTGATAGAACGGCAGGAAGGCGCACTTTCTTGTCCAGGCTTCCATGGACAAAGAAATACACGCCTTGGCAGGGCATGGGGGTATCAAACCGTGGGGTTGGTGCCATGCAGGGAGGCCGGGACCAAATTTATGAGCATTGTTGATCTTCGAACTTCGAGCAGCGCATCCCAACAAGTTATGAAGCTTCGGAATCCAACCGGAAAAGTTAAACACCAAAAGTTTTGCTGACAACGTTGTTTAGCTTACCTGCAATTGACACCAACCTTTAGTCGCCGATGTTGCTTCTGGTTCAAGCAGGTCATGTTGCGATGAAGACAGCCATGTATGAGCTTCCCGAAGCCATAATCAGTAGCAGTGCATGCGTCCCTTGGCGCTTTGATTTCTCTTTCTCTGGTAAAGACATCCGAATTGTCAACTTCAGAAAAGGGTGCCAGAATTGTTGTTGAATTGCAGCAGAATTTGGGTAGGTGTATTGCTTTCCTTCGCCGTATTTGACAATAAGGTCCGTCGCAACCCATATTTGGTGAATAAACTTGTGAGAAGGTGCCTGTAACATCCTGCAGCATTGGGCTTGAAAATCATGCTTGGATCTCTAGCAACGGCAAGCTGCGCTGTAGCAGAGGCCCCGGTGGTTGAAAGATCAGCTTGTTTTGCTTTGCAGGGTTGCATGATGTAAGACAAGCAGGACTCTGGCTGTGCCCAGGTTTGCGCGAGGAGGACATTCAGTCCGGTCTTGGGCAACTGAGATTCTAAGGATTCTTGCAGCAATCGTTGTGTAATGGCTTACATGGATGCTAGCTTTTTTACTTGCCTCTCAACATTGCACAAGTTTCCACCGGCTAGATTCTTCAAGCCTCGGACAGACTCAGACTCGCTTGGGAAAGCCCCCGGCCATGGATTCCGTGAAGTGTAAGGCCATGCAGATATTGGGTTGCTTCACTGAGATTGTTAACGATTTGATCCAACCGATTGCATGTCGAAGCTTTGGTTGTAGCATGTCGTTTTTGGCGACGATGGTTTGCCACAGAATTGGCAAGGCACGGACGACCGGAATTGAAGCTTTCTGATCCAACAACGTGTAAGCGCCTCTGCAGATTCGCAGCGTGCTCGCGCTTTGCTGCTGAGAAACCGCGAGCCATGACACATTGACGAGTCTTGCAAGCTGCTTCGCCCTAAACACTGACTTGTCAATCTTGCTGGCGCACTCAAACGCTGTGTTACACTGAACAGGCATGTCGAGCAGTTTTAGGCTTCGCCTGCCATAGCCTACAGAAGGATGGCAGATCCCAACCCCAAAGCCCGACCGGTCAGGAGAGGACGACATCCTCCACTAGAGCTAGGCTGGGAACTTTCGAACCGCAGCTTCCGAGCCACTTGGATGAGTGCACAGGTCATGTGATGGAACGGTGGACGCAATGAGGCTCCTACTCTACGCTTTAGGGCTTTGAGAGGGCTCCGGGAGAGGGAGAGCCCAGAGCGGTTTTCAGGTGACTGCGCCGCCCGGGCCTCGGGCCGAAGACCCGTGGAGCTGTTGGCACGAGGGCACATTGTGAAGAGTGGCAGTCCTTGAGAATCGAAGGGGCGAGGCCTAGACCCTGGAGCCTCAACCTCAAAGCCTGAAGCCCCAAAGAGAGAGAAGTTCTCTCAATCTGCGGGGTCCGATCTTCCAGCTGCTCCAAGCCAGGGCGCACAGAAGCCCTGCCGTCAGCCGCCGGTCGCCGCCGGGCGTCCCACGCAGGCAGGTGTCGAACGGTTCACATGGAATTGGTGCAAAGCTGATGGCAGCAGAATCTATGATGACGTGTGCAAGAAAAACAGTCGCTGCAGATGTATTAGTAGACTGTGCCGGGTACTGTTGCCACGGCTGGTGTGCTATGTCAGATTACCATCGCCGGCATTGCCAGTATACTGCATCACGCTTTCTTATCCGGAAGGGCTCAAAGGCATCGTGTCAAATCGTGTGACAGCACTCGTGGACTTGTCTCCCAGGATGTTGTTTGTTGTTGTTTTGGTCTGGGAGAGTGGGAAAGTGGAGGCTGTGATCTTGCCCTTGAGCCTCCAAGTAGTGTTCCGGAGTCCGAAGCATCTCCGTGTCTCCGTTGTGTCAGCTTACGTCTAGAGAGTGCTTGCTTTGATGGCAGGCAGGTCCGTTCGAGACTGTGTCATCATGCCCCGAACAGTCACTCATTTATGTCACGGACTGGACTGGGTGGGGTTCTTGACGACATGGTCACGAATGCACGTGTGAGGCTGGAGAGCGTCGGATGCGTACGGCTCACCACACACTTCGCGGGGCTTTCGTCGTGAAGTTATTTGTGTGTTCGTGCCTGGGTTGCTCGATAACTGCGCAGTAGCGGTAGGGCTGGATCATGTACAGAAACCTGGTCTTCTCGCACCATCTTCCCTGCGCTGGAGCAGCAGGACATGGCTGAAAGCCGGGCAGTCGCAGCCCGACTTGGCCACTTGGAGCTCGGGTCTGATCTCTGCGCACGGTGCATCTGGTTGAAGTCGGGCATGCATGGGCACACTTCAGATCCGTTCTGCGACAACCCTATCCAGGCTTCAATCGGCACGACGTGGAGGAGGGCATCCCCGCGTCCCCGCATGAGCTTGGTGGAGCCTTGTGTTGTGCCAAGGGGCGGACGTGGACCTTACCTTATTTGCGAAGTGAAAGTCCCACACTCCCACCCCCGTTTGGTTACAGGTGTGTAGTCAGTGTAGTCATACGTAGTGTGTTCCATCGTGTGTTCGGTGGCTTCTGCAAATGAGCCGGCCATGAAGAGGCTTCCTGCAAAGGGGTCCTGGATCGGTTAGTGCGGGGCCATTCGCTGAAAAGTGGTGGTCTCGCACGCCCGGCTCGTTCGCGGTCGCCGTCGCTCGCAAGCCATCAGATACCCCCAGCTTTGACATGACATTGTAAGGTGCACGACCGTCCCTTGAATTTCATGTGCATGAGTGGCACCTTTGTGCACTCGAGGCGAGCTTGCATGGGCCAGCCTTCTTTTCTTCCCGGTCTTAACTTTCCCTTGCTGCGTGCGTCTTCCACTTGCCCCAGTTTGTTCGAGGGTCGGTATATCAAACAATGTGTAGCCCGACCCAGCTCGTTTGGGATATGTTGCGTGAAGGAATCCGCAGGCAAGGTGCAGGCACTGACGATGAAAGGCCAGGGATGTACAGCCTGCATCCGTTTCCACGTCTTGAAGCCTTTGTCATTTCGGCTTGGGGATCAAAATAATGTCGCTGAGTTTCCCGATGCTTCGTGTCGAAATGCCCGAGATGGGAATGCACGTCTCCTTTTCCATCTGGCTGACCACAGATTGCACGGCTTCGCCAGCGACGCGCCAGGGGCTTCTGCGGTTGATTGTGAGTATTGCCTGCTGATTTGGCGGATTTCACAGGCCTTGCAGGTGCGTGTACAAGACAAAGGGGATAAGAGTCCTGATATAAGGGATCCTTAATCCTACCTACCTTCATCCCACCTCTTGAGGCCTCCAAAGGTTGAAGCGCCTTGACGTGTGTTTTTGCCAGGCTTTGCACACAGTTGTGCCAAAAGATTGTGTTCCGAGTGGTGCTGGAAGGCGTGTGTGGCATTTTGACGTCGAGTGTTTTGCTGAATTGTGCTTTTTGGTACGGGTGATTCGTGTTTGATTGTAAGTCATAAGCGCGCAAACAACAATAGTGTCCTGAGTGGTGCCAAACTTCAGTTAGCACTGCGATCTTCGGCGCGGTGGCTTCCAAACGGTTCGGATTTGTTGGAGAGGCTTTGTAAACTTTTGTACATGAAGACTGCCCGACGCCGAACCGGTGGCATTTCGATCTTGGACACCAGGTGCTGAATTCTGCAGAGTGCTACGTTTCTTTTGGCGAGGCTTTGCAAGTTGCACACCAAGACTGTCCTGAGTGGTGATGGAAACCGTGTGCAGCATATTGATTATGTCCCGGTCATGCTGGAAACCATGCGAGGCATCTCGTGTTTTTTTGGGCGGTGCTAAGCAGCGGGGTGTTGCTTGTTGTCTCTGGGAAGCCAGGCAAATCCTTGCAATGCCCAGACAGACCCCCAGCCGAACCTAGCCCAGCGACATCCTACCCACTTTAGCCACTTTCTTCCAGCGAGTCACCCAAAAGCAAAACTACCGAGTTCCCCACTTCAGCCTCATGCGTTCGTCCAAGGCCACAGTGCATCAAAAAATGATGTCGTAAATTCATCCACTTGTCTTGGCCACTGACATCCGACCCCAGCCATGAATCTCCAGCTTGAGCTGGAGGATGTCCGATCTCAGATTTGATGTCGCCGAAGCAGTCCCTTCTCCTTCTTTCGTTATGCCCGCCGCCTGCCCTTGTTGGGTTTTGTGTTTTGTGCCGAAAACGTTTTCTGTCCCATAGAGTTTCAAGTTTCACCGTGCATGAACATGTAGTTATCATTGCCGTACTTTCCTTGCTACAGACAGTAGCTTGTGTCGATTATCAGGCAATGCTTCACCACAGTCTGCGGTGCAAAAGGAAGGACAGCAGACATTGTCCTTGTAGGCACGTGTGGATCCATGGATTGCTTGGGTCTTGAATTTCACTGCTGCGCTGACCATTGTTCTGTCTCACATTCTGTCGGACTTGTGCTGAATGCCAGTGTCTTGGCAATGCGAACCTCTTAAACTATGCATGTTGTTAAAGCTGCTGATTGTGTCAGCCCTGCTTCGTGTTGTCGCATGTCGTGTTCTGCCTCAGAGGCTGCCGATTCTGATGTCGAAAATACAAATGCTCAGATGCAGGAATGCTAGCAGCCGTGAAGTGGTGTTGCTGGGGGAGGTGGAATGATGGTTTTCCTGCATGAGTCTTGCTGACAGCTCCAGCCTTTTTGGGGGAGTTGGCTGATCAGCTGGCGCTTGCAATGGCAGCCCGGGGCTGGGGCGGTGCGTTGGAATGAGGAACTTTCCCAGGCAAGTGCCTTTGACTGTAGCATACAGTAGTGGTTGCTGATGGAAATGTTTGGCAATTTTTGGCAAGTGGAGTCCCAGTCGGTGCTGGCAGTTGGGAGGGGTGGGTAGAACAAGTTGCTGACTCCACTATTCCCCGAGTGGCGGGGATGCGCGGCATGGGAGTTGTTTGCCAAGCAATGTTTCCATAAAAACTGAACTCAGCTCCATCACCTTGACTGACGGCAGAGTTGGCCGCATGCACATGTCGCAGGCGCTTGCAGGGGTCGGGCTGTTGCTGGCGCAACAGTTTGCTAGGCACAGACGAGGAAATGCTTGCATATGCCGGGGGGCGAGTGCGGTGTAGAATGCTGTTCTTTGACGAAGGTGGAACTCATGCAGCCTTGGAAGGTGCTGGCAGGGGTTGGGATGGGCGGGGCTGTGGCGGAAGGTGTTCCCACTATAGCTGTTGCCCTCGCGTTGGCGAAAGTTGACCTGATTCACTAGTTTGTTTTCATGGAGGTGTGGGCGGGTGGCGTGGGTTGTTTGTCCAGACAGATTCCTGTCTCTGCAGCTGGCGCAAAAACTTTCTGGGATTAGACTGCACAGATGCTCGTGCATGTGGAGTGTGGGGTGTCGGGTGGAAGGATATTTAGTTTGTTCTTATGGAAGAGTGGGCGGGTGGAATGTGTGGTTTTTCCAGGCAGAGTTGACCTCATTCCAGTAGTTACGGTGGTTTGTTCCCGAGTAGATGCTGCAGTCGGCAGGGGGGCGTGGCTGGGGGGGGGGG